>SKCR01038153.1:0-135412 GCA_019454045.1 Zanthoxylum bungeanum
ACAAGCTCTCTTCAATATTTATGCCTTTACCGTTATTGTTTGTTTATATTTTCCGCATTTATTCGATATTCTCATGAGATTGTGTGCTCGCTTTTATCATCAATGCCTTTATAGTGTTATTAGTTAACATATTGCACTTATTGCTTAATAAGTTCATGAATATGTATTTTGCCTCATTTCTTTTATTTACGATTATGGTGTGCACAAACTTGCATGTTGCTTAAATTATCTGGAAACATATGTTGCATGAGATTTGATTGTACTATTGCATAAATCCTTTCATTATAAGTCGCATAAGTAAGGGACCATTCCGAACCAAACTGTTTGAGGTCTTCCCTTGCGAGGGGTGAGTGGGGCCTTAAATCATTTTCCCGGTTCACACCGGGTGGCGACTCCATTTTTATTTCTCCGGTTTAGTTCCCCCGCGGGCTATTCCGTACTCCCAACCGGACCACGAGCCCGGGACAGCGTCTCTGATTTCTGTGTCCTATAGTCTGGCGACTCCACTAGGGATAGAGAATCGGCCCCGAAATAGTGTCTTGTAATGATTATGATTTGTGCTTTAGTTAACCGCATCTATAGTGGGTTAAGGGGGTTTAATCAAAGGCATTGTTAAGTCTAAGTGATGGTTTGGTGTGTTGTTCCTTCATTAACTACCTTTCTATAAGGAAAAGGTATGAAGGCACCTAGATAATCATGTACTCATAGCTTACTGTGACAAACTAATTTGGAGGACTTGTTATTTATTCCTGTCACCAATGCGATAAGAGCCTAAGGACTTGGGTTCTAAGAGAGTTCACTCCGCCCTCCCTCTGGGGAATCTTCAATAGGAAATCCATTTGACAGTCAGTCATGTATTATAAACTCGTTGGCACGTACCGTAAGGTATAAAAAAGGTGCGCTCACTTGGTCCTTGAACCTTGAGTGGGGAGACCTAGTTGTGGGCAATATTTCGCCAATGAGACCCTTTTGTCTACACTCCCGCAAACCCACTAGACCTAAGTAGACCCATAGAAACTATTTCCTTGTGCTTGGTTAGAGACCATCATCATTTGGATCAGTTGGACTTCTTGTAGAAATGCGAACTTGTGGGCCATTTAAACGGATGAGTTGTATCTTATGACAATGGGCTAAAAGTTTCTAAAATGTCGATGGGCCACACCGTTGAAATTGTTTCTTTATGCTTAGCTTAGGACATCATTATGATTGGACTTCTTAAATGCGAACTTTTGGGCCATTTAAATTGGGATAAGTTGCGAACTTGTTGGTAGATTTCTAAAGTGGATCTTCATATTGGGCCTTTAAATGAATGTTGATGAATTTGTGTCGTAACCTGGTTCTAAATTGCTTTGACAAATGGGCTTAGCTTAGAGATGTTCTAATAATGTATGGCTTTGACCATAGTTTGGTAGGTGGCTATCTTTCAGACATGACTGTCTTGTAAGCCATTTAAAAGGATGTTAAATTGGATTCGTTTCTTATGACAATTGGGCAAAAGTTTCTAAAATGCGATGGGCCTCCTGTGTTTGGGGCCCTTACATTTGAAGTTGTTTAACCATGTTAACGACGGTGTAAACTGTTGGGCTTTTCAACTGGGACAAGTTTGCACTTGCAATAATATGATTGAGCTTTAAGAATGACATGACTGACTTATATTTCCATGCATTGCACGCATACATGTGATTGAGAATTTTAAAGACACCATAGATTCTCGTTGGGTTAGGAAAGAGGGAAGACTCATCAAAAGACCGATAGCAAACATTAGGCAAACAGCCGAATCAGAGAATGAAGTATCCCGTATGGATCATGTACCATCTCCAAGTGTGCTCTAATGATGCTCAAAGCTCCAAGCTATGTTAATGGTGATTCATGCTCATGAAAAAGATTCCCTATAACCTTTGTATGTCCTCTTTATGGTGCTAGCACATAGGAAAACTTGCCACAAATTTTCCTTCTTGTTCATGATCCATTCGGCCAAGCCAAAATGGAAAGGAAAGAGAAATGGCCATTCGGCCAAGGGAGAGAGAGAGAGAGATGAGATTGGTTTAAGTTGGTTTTTGTGTATCTAATACACTTATTTGAATTTCCAAAAATCAAATAAAGATATACCAAAAATTGTATTTGCCTTTTCCAAAAAGTCAACCAATTTGGAGCCAAAAAGGCAATAAATGCCTTCCAACCACCACCATCAACTATTCACATCAAAAGTGACTAGACATCACATCACTCAAAGTGACAAGTGATTTGACGCTTGATGTGACTAGTGGTTTGACGCTTGATGTTACTTGTGGGCCTCACTTTAATTCGCAATGCGAGTGCACCTGCAAACACTCCCGGGCTCGGGTTCGCTAATTCAAATTAACGATTTTTCCATTGCGACGTAATTAATAATTATTCCTAGCAAAATCACTATTCACGCCGCTAACGAATTAATTCTAAATTAACTCGTTCGCCCAAATTAAAATCTAATTTCAATTCCGCGTCGAAATCCAATTTCGTATTATATATTGAATATATTATTTATCGATTAATTCCAAATTAATCGTTCTCTCTCTTTAAATAATATTTTATCCCAGATAAAATATATCTGTAATTAATCCCAGATTAATTTTCTCTATCATCTAATTAATCCCAGATTAATAAAGTGCGAGTTATACGTCATCCGTGAATCTGTGGGAAGCAACCCATGAGATCCCCGGATATGTTGGCAGCAAATACGGTCGTCGGACTATCCGAACACGTATGTACCTAGTACTACGTTTTTACCGATTTACAAGACATGGTTGGCTTCTAGCAAAGCACCGTGCCTACCCAATTCTCCAGAAATATTCTTACTGGAATATTTGATCTATATCAGGCTTAGTATACGTAGTATTGCATATTTCGATCCAGTATCGGATGTCACGCGCTAGCTCTGGGGCTGGAATTGTGTCTGCCTCGTACGAAGCACATATCGGATCTCTGGTAACTAGTCTCTATAATCGGATAAACATGACCTAGTCATAATATCCTGATAGCTGCCAGCATTAAGAGAACCAGTTTTGTATCATACGTGATAATCATCTCTACTATGACTGAAGTGATACTTCCATCTCGGCATCACACCCAATACACTACGATTATCAATATACCCAGAAGAGGCGTACATAGAACCTGTTAAAGCCCTGGACGACCAAAACCAAATTATATTGATTGTCGCAAGTATTAGCGGTGCAAGTCTCAGGTTAAGACCAAATACACCTACCCTGATTCGGACTTCCATAGACACATAGTCATACTACCAATGGAATTCGGGGGGTCTATCCAGAGCGAAGCTGTTTCCGTACCATCAGTGAACAAAACCTCATATTACACTTGCATGAGTATCCTATACCCAAATATATGAGAACTATGCTATTATGCTCCCACAACGCGTATAAGTGTAATACTAGTCTATTCCGTATTATCGATGTCCAATCTTGATAATACTACGACTAGGGATATTTAATGATTAAACCTCATGGATTGATATTGTCTCATATCATCTCAATCCGGAACTAATCATATGGACCTTCTATCATTTATACATCTTGGTAATCTAATTACAAGTGATAAAAGAACAATTTCCTTTGTCACATGGTTAATTTGCACAACAACACCATGATCTGTACAAATAGTGATGCTATGGGTCATAACTGTCCAACAATCTCACACTTGGCCTATAGCCAATCACTCAAGTGTCCAACACCCGAACTATGTACCGTTCGCTCAAATTTCTGCTAAGGAAAGGCTTTCATCAGCTGATTTGCATAATTATCTTCTAATGCGATTTATTTGATCATCACATCGGCACGATGTATGATCCGAACGAATCAAATGAATAATTGAAGTATATATATCTGGATCGTTGATGAGACCACTAATTCTTTAGCCTGTGTTGTAGCCTAGCTCAGCTGCTAACAGAACTACTCCTAATCTAATTAGGATTATTATCGACCCAAATGGCTTTTATTGCTGCCTCAACTGCCAGCAATAATCCACTTTTGTTGTTTATTCGGTAACAGTATCTTGCTTGGAAGATTTCCAGTTCACTGTTCCGTTATTCAAACTGTATAGTAACTTTGTTACGACTTATAGTCGTATTATCAGTTTCGAAACTTGCATCAGTGATCCCAGTCACTTCAAGTTCTCCTTCTCCATAGTATAAGACAGCATCCTTAGTTCTCTAAGATACTAAAGGATGTTCTTAACTTAATTCAGTTACTATCACCTGGATTGGCCTGATTGTGACTCCATATGCTCATAGCATATGAGACACCAGGTCGCGTATATTTATTTCAATGTACGAGTTCTCGGAGAGTATCAATAACTTTTAGATCTATCCAGTAGATCTTTATTCCTAGAATAAAGGTTGTTTCTTCCAAGAATTCTACGGAAAATTTTCATGAAAGCCAAGCTTTTCACCGATTGTTTTATGGGAAATATCATTACCAAGAAATGATATGTCATCATTACTTAGGACATTCACTGTCAGTGCGATCCCACTAACCTCATTATATACACAAGAATCATTTTCATTTTGAATTAAATCATATACCATTATGATTACATCAAAACGATAGTTCCAAGAACGTTATGCTTGCTTCAATCCATAAATGGATCGATTTACTTGCAAACCTTGTTTGCTCGTTTGGTACGACAAAACCGTCAGGATGTTATAAACATCCTCCAAAAGGTTTCCGTTTAAGGAAATCGGTTTTGGCATTCCAGCTGCCATATTTCATAAATGAAACATGCAGCATTAGCAAGCATTGTCCAATGGATTTAACAATGGCAACGAGTAAAAGGTTTCATCGTAATCGACACAATGTTGATAACGATACCTTTTCGCTACAATCCTAGCTTTGTACGTTGGTATGTTGCCTTCCATGTATGTCTTCCTTGAAGACTCATATAGTACCAATAGGCACAATGCCTTTTGGTACAACAACCAGTATCCAAATGGAGTTGGTATACATGGAATCCATTTCAGACTTTATGGCACTTTGTCATAATAGGGAGTCAATACCTTGTATCATTTCCTCATACGAAGTCAGCTCATATTCCTCAATAAGATTGACATCTTTATGAGGTGAGATCAGAAACCCATACCTCCCATGTTGTTTTCTGACTCTCTCCGACTTACGGGGTTCTTGTGTATTCGAAGATTATGGTATAGTTTCATCCTTTATGAACTATATATGTTCCATTAGGATCGGTGCTTGGAATAGTATTACTCGTTTTTCATCGAGTTTTACTTTCCTCCCACTTACCACTGCATATAGGTATTCCTCTTAGGAAAATCGCATGGTGAGCAACAATTACATTGTTCTCTTGTGAGTTGTTTAAGTACTATACTTTGGTTTCCCTAGGATAACCCACAACTTAGGAACTTATCCGATTTGGGTTCTAGTTTGGTATCATCCAAACATATGGCTAGCATACCCAAATCTTCAGGAATGAGAAAACTTAGTTTCTTTCCTGTTAATATCTAATATGATTTGTTTCTAACAGATTTTTATGGAACCTTATTCAAAATAAGTTCTACACTATTTAATGTTTATCCTTTGAAGGAAATGGTAGCTCAGCGCGACTCATGATTAACCTTATCATGTCCAATAAAATTCAGTTTCTCCGTTCGGACACACCGTCAAACTGACATGTTCCAGGAGGAGTCCTCATTGAAAGAATAATACACTCTTTCAAGTATATGAGAAACTTATTGCTTAAGTATTTTCATCATAGTCTAACGTGATGGTTTAATACTTTAGCCGATCTGTTTGTCTATTTCTTGTCGAAACTCTTTGATTTGATCAAAAGTTTCCGATTCATGTTTCATAAGAAACACATAACCATAACGTGATGCCATATCCGTAAAGGTCACGAAACATTCATATCCACCTCTAGCCTAGCTAGATATGGGCCCACTTACGTCAGTATGAATGAGGGCTAACAAATCGATGGCATTTGTACTTTTACCAAGTAAAAAGTGTTTTAGGCACTTTGCCTAATAAACTAGATTCGTAGACATTATTTGAATAGAATCAAATATGTCATAGTACCAACTCTTCGAAAGTGTGGATATACGAGTCATGTTTAATTGTGTCCCAGACAACAATGCCACTTACAAGTCTCAACTGATTAATTCAGTTTGAGTTATTTGTTTGTCATGTCATATGTTTGCGATTTATTTATATTCAAAATATAAATACTGTTATTCACATCTAATGTGTTTATCTCAATATCATCTTTATAAAATAAAACACTTTAGTGTTCTAGAATATAAAGGTATACCCGCAACGGGTTAAACCCTGATATAGAGATAATGTTTCTAGTCAAACTAGTTACATTGTAACAGTTTCCTAATTTGAGTACACACCCGAAGGGTAGTTCCTAAACTTAGGTATCTACGGTTAAAACAGCGACTGTCATCCCGTTTCCAATTCGTAGATTAATCTCATCTGATGTCAGTATCCTGATTTTCAGCGGATTCTGCAAATTAGTACATATTTATGTACCATATTTAGTATCTAAAATCCAATTTTAATACTAGTAGTGAACATGTTTATGACAAACATATTTGAAGTCGGAGCCTTGCACCATCTTCAATTCCTTCATGTTTGCCTTGTCCATACGGCACTCACGCTTCAGTGAACCCGTTTGCCACAGTTTAGGCAGACATCTTGGGATATGTCATTTTTGTCTTCCTATGAAACTATAATGATTTTTCCTTTTCCCTTTTTCCAAACTTCAGAAGCCTTTGGCCAAGCCTTGGCCTTCTAGAATGTCGAAGTAAGGTGCGTCTTGCGCTTCTTGCCCTATTGCAAACTCTGGCTTTGACTCCTTGAGTATAGCCATTAACTCTCCAAGAGTTTTCTATTGCAATTTGGTACTTCTAAGATCTAAGGATAGATCTGTGCATATCCTTCAATTTCATTATCATACTATAAGGATCTAATCTTTAGTTCTGACTAAGAAATTAAGGAGTCTATTTGGCAAGCTTAATGGATTAAGCACTAAAGTTATCATATCATGAATCTTCCAAAGATCATGCTCTACTATTTTCTCAACTCCGGGCTTAGGCCCATGATGTTATTTTATCAAATAAAGTAACTTCTCAGTTATCCAAGACCATCCTGATTTATTATTACCAAATTGAAAATTAAAGTCGTTTAAATACATTTTCACCCAGGATTATGTTTTAAACACTAATCTTTCAATTATCTTGATTCTAATAGTCCAACTATTTAATCAACGATTTTAGGTACTACTTAATATAATGATTACTATAATCCAACTATATAATCAACTATAATTTAATAGGTTAAATTCAATTATATTGATTACTATAATCCAATTATAAAATCAACTATTAATTGAAATAGTTAATTCAAATATATTGATTACTATAATCCAATTATATAATCAACTATAATGAAATAGTTTGAATACAGTCCAACTGTTTATTTAAAACAACATTAAATATTAGTCCAACTAATATATTAATTTATTTGACGAAATATTTGTAATGAGCGCGTATGGCAAGTAACTAAACGAATATTGCAAATTTAATACTTGCCTCCCACTATTTTTCGGCGAGCCTCTAACCCTTTGTGGAGTACTCGGGAAACCTTGTTTCCTAGTGGGCTAGGATACCGTTAAATAGCACACAATCTTGACTTTGGCCAACAAATTGTATGATAATTAACTAGGTAGATCTCTAAGATCAATTGGATCCCATCCAATTCCTAGATCTACTAGGTGGACATCCAAGTCCGAAACATATATCTTATATATGCCAATATATCCAATATATTGCCTAACCTTTTTCCTCTGAATGAACTAAGCCTTGGCTTTGGCACAACAAACCCAGTTAAGCGGAACCCATTGACAATGGAAAGCTTCGTAATTAATGTCGATGGACAAGAAGTGATCTTGACTTTGGCCAACAAATCACAAATTGGACAAGACACCAATATGGAACAAAGCTTTCATGATTCAAACACATCCGCAACGGACAAAGGTCTTGACTTTGGCCAATAAACCAATACCAGTCTTGGATCTTGAATAAGAATCACTCAATGGAAGGAAAAACGCTTAATATGATGTTGAGGGTTTTTTCGCGTAATTGGCAACCAATTAATTATCTTTGTTAAGGTCTCATCATCATACACCCTTAAACATGCATTCTAAATACATAATAAGGCGCATATAAATAAATATAATAATGATATGCGGATGTATACTTAAACATTGTTCCTAGAACAAATCTCTCCATTTCCTCTCTCCCGCTAGCACAAGTATTACTTCTACCCGATTACATAACACTTCTAAAGAAACCTCATTTACATTGAGGGGAATAGGTGAGAAGAGAAATACACAGAGTCAAGAGGTAATAGGATCGACACGCAGGTCCAATTAATAAATTCTAAATTTATTACAATAATTTCCAAAATTTCCCTCACCCATCTAATATCCATCCGATATACATTATTCATACATCGTATCCATGTATTCACACAAGCATGTTATCAATCAATCTAATCCAATTAATTAATCTGAATATTAATGACCATCCAATGTTCAAACAATGATTTGATTTTGCGTGAGTCAAACACGTTTTGCGAATAAGTACTCAAAGTACGAATTCTTGAATTAAATTAAACTACAACATTAAATCCAATTTAATTTGCATTTAATACTAATTCATCTATTTAATTCCAAATTAAATATTACACTTTTTAAAGTACCTTTACGACTTAGATTCCAAATCTAATCGTTACGGGTCTCAAAGCCCGATTAACATCAAATGTCAATTTAATTTAAAGTCCAGTGGGCTTTCAATTAATTTCTAAGGCATGGACTTTTGGTCAATATGGGTCAAACCCAAATACCAAAGCCCATTTAAGGAATCACCCTTATAAGCCAAGAAATCAATTTAGGCCCATTAGGCCCAATTAAAATTAAAGGTCCATTAGTCATATTTGGACTTTATGGATATGGTTTTGGGCCCAATTGGATCCAACCAATTTAGCCTAAACCTAAATTGGTACAACCAAGCCCATTAAGCCCAATTACAACCTTCCAAATTTGGCCCAATTAATTAGCTTACAAAATTCCAAATTTCCCAATTAATTAATTTAAAGTGTATGCCATAATTAATTAACCAAATTAACATTTCCAAAATACTAATTCACTCAATTAATTATGCTCATTAACATCAAAACATGTCCAACACATTTTAATCAAAAATCAACTCATTATACATGCTACACATTCACGACATTTAGGGTATTTTGTCCAATTCAAAATTCCAATCCAATTAAATCTCAAATCAACATTACCCAATTGTTTCAAGTCATCCAATGATCAAAGAAACAAAAAATACCATGACTATTAGGGCAACATAACTCTCGGCCAAGCCTAGATTTTGGGCAAAAATTGATCCAATCAATATTTCATGAAATTGATCATACACAACTTCAATACAACATCATTCAAGCATACTCAATCAATTAATTTTATCAAATCATGCTCAAAATAATTTTACCCAAATTTTACCCTAACCAAGTTTCATGCTCAAAATGGCTCAAGATACCATTGTTGGGTTTCTATTAGGTCCCAAGGATCAATTCAAGCATAAAATCATGTATGAATACATCAACGAATAATGGCGGAATCATACTTACATTGATCGGATTGCGATGCGAGGAAAAAAAATCTTCAAGCTCTCCTCCAATGTGCTCTCGGCAGTGGGCAGTTTTTGCTCCTATAATTTTCGGTCACCACCTACAAGTGTGCTCCAATGATGCTCCAAGCTCCAAGCTATGTTAATGGTGATTCCATGCTCATGAAAAAGATTCTCTATAACCTTTGTATGTCCTCTTTAGTGTGCTAGCACATAGGAAAACTTGCCACAAATTTTCCTTCTTGTTCATGATCCATTCGGCCAAGCCAAAATGGAAAGGAAAGAGAAATGGCCATTCGGCCAAGGGAGAGAGAGAGAGAGATGATTGGTGTAAGTTGGTTTTTGTGTATCTAATACACTTATTTGAATTTCCAAAAATCAAATAAAGATATACCAAAAATTGGTATTTGCCTTTTCCAAAAAGGTCAACCAAATTTGGAGCCAAAAAGGCAATAAATGCCTTCCAACCACCACCATCAACTATTCATATCAAAAGTGACTAGACATCACATCACTCAAAGTGACAAGTGATTTGACGCTTGATGTGACTAGTGGTTTGACGCTTGATGTGACTTGTGAGCCTCACTTTAATTCGCAATTAGAGTGCACCCGCAAACACTCCCGGGCTCGGGTTCGCTAATTCCAAATTAACGATTTTTCTGTTACGATGTAATTAAATAATTATGCCTAGCAAAATCACTATTAACGTCGCTAACGAATTAATTCTAAATTAACTCGTTCGCCCGAATTAAAATCTAATTTTAATTCTGCATCGAAATCCAATTTCGTATAATATATCAAATATATTATTTTATCGATTAATTCCAAATCAATCGTTCTCTCTCTTTTATATAATATTTTATCCCAGATAAAATATCTCCGCAATAATCCCAGATTAATTTTCTCTCTCATCTAATTAATCACAGATTAATAAAGTGCGAGTCATACATCATCGGTGTGAATCTTCGGGAAGCGACCCATGAGATCCCGGATATGTTGGCAGTAAATCCGGTCGTCGAACTATCCGAACACGTACGTACCTAGTACTACGTTTTTTTACCGATTTACAAGACATGGTTGGCTTCTAGCAAAGCACCGTGCCTACCCAATTCTCTAGAAATATTCTTACTGGAATATTTGATCTATATCAGGCGCAGTATACATAGTATTGCGTATTTCGATCAAGTATCGGATGTCACGCGCTAGGCCTGGGGCTGGAATTGTGTCTACCCCGTACGAAGCACATATCAGATCTCTGGTAACTAGTCTCTATAATCGGATAAACATAACCTAGTCATAATATCCCGATAGCTGCAGCATATAAGAGAACCAGTTCCGTATCCTACGTGATCATCATCTCCATTATGACTGGAGTGATACTTCCATCTCGACATCACACCCAATTCACTATAATTCTCAATATACCTAGAAGAGGCGTACACTGAACCTGTTAAAGCCCTGGATGACCAAAACCAAAGTATATTGATTGTCGCAAGTATTAGTGGTGAAAGTCTCAGGTTACGACCAAATAGACCTAACCTGATTCGGACTTCCATAGACACATAGTCATACTACCAATGGAATTCTGAGGGGTCTATCCAGAGCGAAGTTGTTTCCGTACCATCAATAAACACAACCTCCTATTACACTTGCATGAGTATCCTATACCCAAATATATGAGAACTTTGCCGTTATGCTCCCACAACGCTCACAAGTGTAATACTAGTCTATTCCGTATTATCGATGTCCAATCTCGATAATACTACGACTTGGGATATTTAATGATTAAAACTCATGGATTGATACTGTCTCATATCATCTCAATTTCGAACTAATCATATGGACCTTCTATCATTTATATATCTTGGTAATCTAATTACAAATGATAAAAGAGCAATTTCCTTTGTCACATTGTTAATTTGTACAACAACACCATGATCTGTACAAATAGTGATGCTATGGGTCATAACTGTCCAACAGTGAAGACCCTCCGACTAGATTGAATGATGATATCCCGGGTTTTAATGTTGATATGGCTGAATATGCTGCAGGGAATGACTTCCATGATTATTGATTTTCGACAGTTGAGGGAAACTATCAAGGATATTGAGGAAGAAGAGGCCGAGAATAGAAAGTTCTATAGCCTGAATAGGAGGCTCATTGGGGGAACATCAGGTACCAGGCCTGTTGCTGTTGAGATTGCTGCTATCCGGAACCGACATTTCTCCAACCTGGGTAGACCCTTGTCTAAGGTATTGGAGAAATTAAAGAGAGAGAGACTTCTGAAATCCCAAGAGACCAAACCACTTCCACACCCTCCACCACCACATGTCAACCTGAACCAGTATTGTCATTTCCACCAACAGAAAGGCCATGATACTGACAATTGTGCCCGCCTCCGCCATTAAATCCAGGACCTTATAGACTCCCAAAAAATACCCGACCCTGAAAGAGAACAGCCTAATACACACTAAAAACCCTCTGCCGAATTACCACTTTGTCCCACCAACAACCTATATGATAAACTATGGCCTACCCGAAAGCCTTGTCCTCAAATCCTTTGACCACCAAGCCTTCTGTCTGGGAATTTGGGATAGCAACAGTGAGGATGAAACAGAACAGGGGAATAATTTATGGGAAGATTTCTCCAGTAGTGTTGAAGAGGTGGTAAAAGGAATGACACGCAGCTGGCGTTTCTGCAGTGATACGGCTGAGAAGGGTAAAGAAGTGTTGACAGAAGGGAGAGAAGTGGCAGAAAATGTGGATAATACTGAAGGGGATACAGTGCTGCGCCAGCTAAGGAAGACACGGGCACAGGTCAGCATCTGGGAATTATTGTGTTCGTCACAGGAGCACATGCGTGCTATGGTTGAAGCCTTGAGCAAAATAATAGTACCAGAGGGTGCTAATCCTGCAATGTTTGTAGGGACAATATATGAGGAAACCTTACAGGCAATAACTTTTTCTGAGGAAGAACTCCCGGCAGAGGGAATAAATCGCAACAAGCCACTATTTATCAGAGCTGAAGTGAGGGGCAATAAGACATCTTGTGTAATGATAGATGACGGCTCATCTATCAATGTTTGCCCATTGAAGATTTTGGCAAGGTTGGGAATGAAGGCAACTGATCTGGATCCCTCCAATATGACTATCAAAGCTTATGATGATAGCAAGCGAGAAGTTGAGGGTACCTTTACCGCAGTAGTCAAGGTTGGCCCGATTGAGGATGAGGTTGAGTTCACAGTGCTGGATATCCTGGCCACTTTTGCTTTGTTATTGGGAAGGCCGTGGTTCCACAAGCTTGGGGGCGTGCCCTCCACTCTGCATCAGGTTATTAAGTTTCCATACGGGGGAGAGATTGTCACCATCCGAACTGAGGTAGACAGTACCGTGGCCGCTTTGGAAATACAACCTTTCACAAGGTTCCAAGTGTCGGTAACTTTTTAGGAGTGGGTGGATCCTAAGGTGGCTAGGATCATGGAGAAGGTGAAGTTCGAGCCGGGTAAAGGTTCAACATTGCCAAACTTTAAGGGGCAGACTACCCGGAGAAGGTTGGGATACATGTCTGATGAGGATAAGCCAAAAACCAAGAAGAAAATGTTGAAGCTGATGGAATGCTTTGTGAATGAAACGGGTTATCAGGGAGAACCTGAACCGGTAGAAGTCAATGGGATTGTGGTGCCCGGGTTTGAGATCTTTCAGGATGTGATAAGTGAGAAGTCACTGGCATCAGAAATTATGAAGAAAAAAGAAGAGAAATGGGAAGAAGAGCTGATGAAGTTAGAGAGTCTGACCCTCGAGGAAAATGAGGAAGACCCAGCTGTGGGAGATGAAGCATCTATGGAGGATGAAGATGTTTATCTCTCTGATTTATTTGAATATTCATGCATCTGCTAGCAATAAAGATAATCATTTTGTTTACTCGTCTGAGTCTCTCCCTTTCAATTTGCACGACTTGAGTATATTTGATATCAGCTCTAAAAAAACAAATGCATTTAACCTTGGTACACCTGAGAGCCCCAGAAAAATTCTTATTGCAAGTGAGGTTACCTCTGAGGAGTGGGAAAAATTAGAAGAAATATTAGCCAAATATGCCAAGGTGTTTGCTTGGTTCTATGAGGACATGCCTGGAGTATACAGAAGCATCACCCAGCATACAATACCAGCTTATCCAAATATGAAGCCAGTGAAACAGAAACTTCGACGGATGAGACCTGAGTGGGCCGAGAAAGTCAGAGAGGAAGTCAAGAAACAGATAGATGTGGGGTTCCTGGAAGTGGTGAAGTATCCTGAGGTTAGCAAATATTATGCTGGTGCCGCAGAAAGACGGGAAGGTCAGAATGTGTGTGGATTATAAAGATCTTAACAAGGCTTGCCCAAAAGATGATTTTCCTCTACCTTATATAGATGTGCTAGTTGACAGTGCGGCTTTATCTGCCATGTATTCATTTGCAGATAGGTTTTTCAGGATACAATCAGATTCTCATGGATGTGATAGACAAGCATAAGACTGCCTTTGTCACCGAGTGGGGCACATATTGTTACAAGGTAATGCCGTTTGGGCTCAAGAATGCAGGAGCTACTTATCAGCGGATGGCCACTACACTATTCCACGACTTGATGCACAAAGAGATTGAAGTATATGTGGATGATATGATGGTGAAATCAGAGACAAGAATTGGGCATATAAAAGCACTGGAGAAGTTCCTTCAGAGAGTTGACAAATACAACTTGCGGCTGAATCCCAAGAAATGTATGTTTGGGGTAACATCAGAAAAGTTGCTGGGACATACAGTGGGAATGTGAGGGATATAGGTAGACTCTGAGAAAATCAAAGCAATTACTGAAATGCCCGCACCGAAGACTGAGAAAGAAGTTAGAGCATTCCTCGGGAAAATTCAGTATATCAGTCGGTTCATCGCCAAGTTGACGTCAGTATGTGAGCCTATCTTCAAACTGCTAAGAAAAGACCAACCAGTGAAATCAATGTCAAGCAGCCTTCAACAAGATCAGAGAATACTTGATAAAGCCTCATGTATTGAAACCTCTAAGACCGGGCAAACCCTTAGTGCTGTATTTGGCCATAGAATCAGAAGCACTGGGGCAATGATGGTACATGCAAATGAGATGGAGTAGAGCATGCGGTCTACTATCTCAGTAAGAAGATGCTTCTGTACGAAGCCTGCTATCAAGAAGTAGAGAAGATCTATTTGGCAGTGGTATGGGCATCCATAAAATTGCGTCATTACTTCCAATCTTACAAGATTCAGGTGGTAGCAAAGGAGAATCGCCTGAAGTATCTACATTCAGTACCTTCGCTAGTGGGGAAGTTGGGCAGATGGTTTAATGTTACTGACAGAGTTTGACATTGAGTACCTCACTTCCAAGGTAATCAAAGGGCGAGCCGTAGCAGAGTTCCTGGCATTGCAACCTATTGAAGGGGATCGGTACAAGTTTGAATTCCCAGATGAAGAGATCCAAACAATAATAGTTCAAGGATGGAAGATGTATTTTGACGGAGCAGTGAATTGCAAATGAGCCGGAATTGGGATCGTGATAGTGACCCCCGAGGGAGAAACCTTACCTATGGCCAAGAGGTTGACATTCGGAGTAACTAACAACATGGCCGAGTATGAAGCATGTGTTTTTGGATTGACTGCACTGATAGCCTTGAAGGCTGAGAGCGTGGAGGTCCACGGAGATTTGATGTTGGTAGTCCAACAGATACGAGGAGAGTGGGAATTGAAGGAAGAACGGTTGAAACCGTATCTCTTTCACCTCAGAAAGTTGGCACAGGTTATCCCCGATTGTAAGTTTCAGCACTTGCCGCGAGAAGAGAATCAGATGGCAGACGCATTAGCTACACTTGCAGCGACTTGGGAAAATACAGAGAAGTTAGTGATGAGACCATTGTTACTGAAAACAGTGAGCAGACCTGTTTATGAGGTAGAAAGAGTTCTGGAAGTGGAGGTCGACGATGGAAAACCTTGGTACCATGATATTCAGCAATACCTGGAACTCAGAGAACTCCGAGAAGAAGCAAGCATAAAAGATAGAATAGTTATTCAAAAGTTGGCTTCTCAGTATGTGGTTTTGAAAGGAGAATTGTACAAGAGACAGACAAATGGCATTCAGCTGAAGTGTTTGAGAAAAGAAGAAGCTCAGAAAACAATGGAGGAAGTACATGCCGGGGTATGTGGACCGCACATGAATGGGTTGAAATTTTCTCGCAAGATTGTAAGACAAGGCTTCTACTGGTTGACTATGGAGACAGACTGTGCAAAGCTGGTAAAATATTGTCATGATTGTCAAGCACACAGTAATTTGAACCATCTGCCTAACACAGAGTTACACGGGCTATCAGAGCCATGGCCTTTCTCCGCATGGGGAATTGATATGATCGGGGAGATTTGACCGAATGCATCGAATGGACATCATTTCATAGTAGTGGCAGTGGACTACTTCTCAAAATGGGTGGAAGCCGAGTTATTTCGTAATGTCACAGCAAAGCAGATGGCGAAGTTCATTGCTCGGAACATCATATGTCGATATGGGATGCCGCATCATGTAGTGACAGATAATGGAGTTCAGTTTCAAGGGGAAATGAAGGCAATGCTACAGAGATATGGGATAGGACAACACAAGTCGTCACATTACCGGCCGTAGGCAAATGGGGCAGTCGAGGCAGCCAATAAGACAGTAAAGAAGATATTAGCCAAGATGACAGATAATTGCAAAGATTGGGCTAACAAGCTACCATACGCCATGTGGGGGTACAAAACAACTGTGAGAACGGCAACGGGAGCCACGCCTTACTCTTTGGTCTACGGAATGGAAGCAGTACTGCCAGTGGAAGTTGAGATACAATCCCTACGGGTTCTAGCAGAAGCAGAGTTGCCTGAACAGGAATAGGCCTCACAACGATTTGAACAGTTAGCACTGCTAGATGAGAAGCGGATGAAGTCTTTGCATCATATGCAGATATACCAGAAGAGGCTGGCTCGGGCATTCAACAAGAAGGTACATCCTACTAAGATCAGAAAGGGTGATCTGGTACTTAAGCAGTCAAGGTCGTCGACGACAGACCCAAGAGGAAAGTTTAGACCTAACTGGGAAGGACCCTTTATAGTGCAGAAAGTAATGGGAAATGGGGCAGTGAGACTGTCATATTTGGAAGGGAATGAGTTCACTAGGCCGATCAACATGGACAGATTGAAGCAATATTTTACCTGAGAAATAGAAGACCCGGCAGAAGACCTAACCCAATGGAACAGGAAATTCATTCATGAGTGTATGCATACACATAACATATCTGCATTCTTTTTTGTGTATTTTTTTTTTATTTTGTATTCACAGGTTTCAAAGAAGAAAAGAAGAAAGCGACAAATGCAAGCCAACTAGAAGCAACAACACATCAGTATCAGTATCAGTTTTGGGGATGAGTCCCAGGGAGCGAGGCCCACATCAGTATCAATATCAGTTTTGGGGATGAGTCCCGGGGGGTGAGGCCCACGTCAGTATCAGTATCAGTTTTGGGGATGAGTCCCAGGGTCGTGACCCACATCGTCAGCAGTTTTAGGGATGAGTCCGAGGGTCGTGACCCACATCGTCAGCAGTTTTGGGGATGAGTCCCTGGGTCGTGACCCATATTATCAACATCAGTTTTGGGGATGAGTCTCAAGGTCGTGACCCACATCATCAGCAGTTTTGGGGATGAGTCCCAAGGTCGTGACCCACATCATCAGGAGTTTTGGGGATGAGTCCCAGGGTCGTGACCCACATTATCAGCATTAGTTTTGGGGATGAGTCCCAGGGTCGTGACCCATATCATCAGCATTTTTAGTGATAAGTCCCAGGGTCGAGGCCCCCGTTGTCGGTTGCAGTTATCGGGATGCATCTCAGGGTCATTGGCCCCCCTGTATCATCAGTTTTGGGGATACGTCCCAGGGTCGTGACCCACATTGTCAGCGGTATTGGGATGCGTCCCAAGGTCGTGACCCCATTTTCGGTTGCAGTTATTGGGATGCATCCTAGGATCGAGGTCCACTGTGTCATCAACTCAGCTCGAAGCAGGAGGCAAGTCAGGTGGTAGCTGGCGAGCGAGGCAAGTAAAAATGCATTGCACAACTTGGATAGGATTGTCATTGTCACACACTACACAAGTCCCATCAAAGGGGGAGCGATTGTAGGCACTGCATTTTTACATATAAGTCCCGATGATTAGTCTCGTATGGAGGCACTACTCTTTAGGTTGCAGAAGTCGTGGGAAATGAATGTCGGAAGGGGAAATTCAGAATAAGTATGTAATCGAATTCAATTCACATGTTCACTACTTTCATTCGTGCTGCGTTAGTGAACACGTTCGAATGTAAAGTAGATTGCGGGCGTTCGTATAGCGTTCGAATCGATGTTCGAACGGTGTCGGTACTTCTGGTTTTGTTGCTAGCCTCATGCCCAAGCCCAATTAGCCCACCAAAACCCACCCAAAAATAATTAAAACATTTAAAACACTTGTCATAAATTAAAATAATATCTTTCCTAAATTAAATAAATCACATTCCAAATTAAATAAAACAAATCCAATCTAAATAATTCACATACCTAAATAAAACAAATCAAATATATCATCTTCCCAATCAAGCCCAATCATATCCCTAATTAAATCGACAATTTCCTTGTGATATACTAATTAGGAGATATCACCATTGATTGCATGATTCCCTTTCCTATTCACACAAGAGGAACCCTAGCCTTTGCCTATAAAAGAAGACACAAGCCCAACCCTTGCTTCCCCGAACATACACGCGCAAGGAAAAAAAAAAACAAGAAGCAAGCAAATAATTTTCTCTTCTAATATACTCCACCATCACGGAAACACTCACCAAATAACCCATCCATTGCCGCATCACACAGCCCTTAAAACACCTTCACATTTGCCGCACCATATGCCTCATATTAACCGCACTGCCTATCACCAAGAATAACTCCTTGAACTGTACAGCAGTCACCGAAAATACACACTCAAACAGCAGCCCAAACACCGCAAAATAGTAACCTAAATTATGAAAATAGTGACCAGAAAATATAGCAAAAAAAACAGCAGCAAAACAGAGGATACGACAGCTCAAAACTGTGAAGCAGCGAACGAAAGCAGTGAACCAGTGAACCAGAGGAGTTACGGAGCATCAACCCTTCCGACGGCCGTGTAACGCACTTTCGAGAGATGACCTAAGAGGTTAGACCTGAGGGCACCCTTCTTATTTATTCTCATCTTTTTTTATTGTTTATTAGAATTCCTTCGCATGAGAGTCGTTTGTTGATATATGTTGTGGTCCTTGAATGAATGGAATATGTGTTCTCTCTTGTGGTATATCAGATGGAAACCCGGACGTAAATTCCGTTGCCGAATCTAAATGGACGGTATTGCGGTTTGCACTCGGGATACAATGCCACATACCACTTGAGAGATTCACACATTTCGTTTCATCCAACCTTGTATTCGAGCATGATTGGGTTGCTAGTATGATATTTAATTTTTAAGCATGATTTAGTCGTTAGTATGCTATTACTTTCTGCATGTTACTTATTTAAGCATGATGATATAGTGCGCATGGGCAAATCAAGTTGGATTAAAGGTCCTCCATTTTGAGGGATAAAAAGCCCAAGGGCTACCTTTGCCACGACGTTTTGCCGCGCCGGACGAAGTATGTTTGATTGAATGTGAGATATATTTAATCGAGAATACGAGGTCTTATATTATTGTTGTCTTTATTTTATATGCATTGTAATATCATACGCATGGGCTAACTAGGGTGGATTAAAGGTCCTCTATTCGAGGGAAATTCCTAAAGGCTACCTTTACCACGATGTTTTTCCGTGCCTTTTATTATGTCATTTACCCTTTGCATATCATTGCTTTATTTACGCATGCATTGCATTCTTGTGCGCATTGGCTAACTAGGGTGGATTATGTTGGTTATTTCTAAGGTCCCAAGATCAAATCAAGACATGAAATAATGCATGAACACATCAACGGAGGTAGCGGAATACTCACATTGATCGGTTATGTCGATTTGAAGATGAATCATGCCCAAAAACGCACTGCCTTGGTAAGCTTACTGCATGCAGTCCACTGCCCTGCAAAACAGAAAATCGGGTCTCAAAACGAAGCTCCAAACTCCATCGGATGAGTCCCGCCTCATGGTCGAACCTCCCTACCACCTTCGCAAGACTTGTAAGTGTGCTAGCACTTGAATTTTCACCATGAAAATCCACTCTAGCTTCCCTCAAAGTCACGTTTTTGTGATGAAAAAACAGTGAGCATTGTGGCCCCTTGGGCGTGAGAGAAGAGAGAATTTTTGAGAGAGATGTAATTGTGTTAAGTTTTTAAAATGATTTACCAAAAATCAATTTATATTTATGCCATAATATTTATTAAATAAATAATAAAATTATGACACAAAACATGCAATGGCTTAGAGTGTCAAACACTCAATTTCCATGCAATAACATTGAGTGCATTCTACACTATCAACATGCAATGCATTATCATAAAATAATACATACAATGACATGTGTCATGTGGGCCCCACACGTTTCCAAATGAAAGTGGGCCCACGTGCACTCACGCGTTCGGGTTCGATATTTCCGAAATACCGAGCTTACGTCGCGACGTTAATTCAATCGAATTTAAATAAATAATTGCGCCTGGCGAAATTATTATTTACGTCGCTAACGAATTAATTCTAAATTAACTCGTTTGCCCGAATTAAAATCTAATTTTAATTCCGCGTCGAAATCTAATTTCGTCAAATATATCGAATATATTAATACATCGATTAATTCTGAATTAATCGTTCTCTCTCTTTAGACGACATTTTATCCCGGATAAAACATCTCCGTTATTAATCCTAGATTAATTCTCTCTCTCTCTTCTTTATAATCCCAGATTATTCAAGAGTGCGAGTTGTGCGTCATCGGTGGATTATCGGGAAGCGATCCATGAGATCCCCGGATAGTTGGCAGTAAATACGGTCGTCGGAGTGCCCGAATCACGTACGTACCAAGTACTACGTTCTACCGATTTACGAGACAAGGTCGACTCCTAGCAAAGCACCAAGTTCCCAAGTTCTCCGGACATATTCATCAAAGAATATCTAGATCTGTATCAAGCGTAGTAGTATACTAATGTATTGTGCGTATCGGCCCAGTATCGGATAATCACGTGCTAGGGCTGGGGCTGGATAAGTGTCTGCCCCGTCCGAAACACATATAGGATGTCTGGTAACTAGTCTCTATAATCGGATATTCATGACCTGGTCATAATATCGCGATTGGATGCGCATCACTTTAAGAGCACTAATACCGTATCCTGCGTGACATCATCTCCATTATGACTGGAGTGACACTTCCGTCTTGACATCACATCCAATACACTACGATTCTCTGATAAACCCAGAAGAGGTGAACACAGAACCAGTTAAGATCCCCCACCACCAAAACCAAAGTTTACCGATTGTCGTAAGTATTAGCGATGTAAGTCTCAGGTTAAGACTATACACACCTACCTTGATTTCGGCCTCCCATAGACACCTAGTCATAATACCAATGGGATTCCGAAGGGTCTATCCAGAGCGAAGCTGTTTCCCGTACCATCGGTGAAACACGACCTCCTATCGCACTTGCACAAGTATCCAATACTTATATATATGAGAACTATGCCGTTGTGCCCTCACAACGCGCACAAGTGCAATACTAGCCTATTCCGCATTATCGATGTCCAGTCTCGATAATACTACGGCTAGGGATATTTAATGATTAATCCTTCATGGACTGATACTGTCTCATATCATCTCAATCCAGGAACTAATCATAGGGACCTCTCTTCATTTATATATCTATGGTGATCTAATCACAAATGATGAGAGTGCAATTTCCTTATTACATAGTTAATTTGCTACAACAACACAATGATCTGTGCAAATAGTGACGCTATGGGTCATATTATCCAACAATCTCCCACTTGGCACATAGCCAGTCACTCGAGTGTCTAACACCCGAACTATGTACAATTCGCTCAAATTGCTGAGGAAAGGTTTTCGTCAGCGGATTTGCTTAATTATCGTCTGACGCGATTTACACGATCATCACATCGCCACGATGTATGATCCGAACGAATCAGATGATATAGAAGTATATATCTGGATCGTCGATGAGACCTTTAATTCCTTAGCCTATGCCGACGCCTAGCTCAGCTGCTAACAGAACTTTATCTAATCTTATTAGATTTATTTTCGACCCAGATGGTCTTCTATTGCTGCCTCAGCTGCAGCAATAATCCGCATTTGTTGTTTATATGGCAACAGTTATCTTGCTTGGAAGATTTCCAGCTCACTGTCCCGTTATTCAAACTTTATAGTACCGCAGTATTTAATTGTTTGGAAACTTGCAGTAGTGATCCCAGTCACTTCAAGTTCTCCATCTCCATAGTTTAAGACAACATCTTTAGTTCTCTCAGATACTAACAGATGTTCTTAATCTTCAATCCAGTGACTATCACTTGGATTGACCCAATTATGACTCCATATGCTCGAAGCGTATGAGACACCAATACAAGTACATTTTAAATGTACAATTTCCCAGAGAGTGTTAACAAACTCCAAATCTATCCCTACCAGTAGATCTTTATTCCTTGAATAAAGGTTGTTACTCCCCAGAATTCTACGGAGAATTTCTTATGAAGAATATCTATGAAAGCCAAGCTTTCACCAATTGCTTTATGGGAATTTCACTGTCAGTGCGCTCTCCCACTAACCTCCTTATATACACAAGAATTATTCCGTTTTGAGTCAAATCATAAACCATTATGATTATTTCAAAACGTCAGTTCCAAAAACCTTATGCTTGCATCAATCCAAACATGGATCGAATAACCCGCAAACCTTGTTTGTCGGTTATATAAAATCGTCAGGATGTTGTAAATATCCTCCAAAAGGTTTCCTTTTCAGGAAAGCGATTTTGATCTGTAACTGACAAATTTCATAAATGAAATACAGTTATCAACAAGCATTTTCAAAATGGATTTACCATGGCAACAGGTAAAAAGGTTGAACCGTTATTAACACAATGTTGATAACGATACCTTTCTGTCAAAACCTTAGGTTTGCACGTTGGTATGTTGCCTTCCATGTATGTCTTCCTTGAAGACGTTTAATGTACCATAGGCACAACGCCTTGTGGTACAACAACTAGTATCCAAAATAGTTGTTAAACATGGAATCCATTTCGGACTCATGGCACTTTGCCATAACAGGGAGTCGATACCTCGTATCACTTCCTCAAAACGTAGTCGGATGGTACACCTCCATAAGATTGACATCTTTATGAGGTTAGAGCAGAAACCCATACCCTAGGTTGTTTTCTGACTCTATCCGATCTACTAGTTTCTTGTGTATTTGAAGATTAATGGTATAGATTCATCATAGATGAACTATTTGTGTTCCATTAAGGACTTCGTGCCTTGAACAGTATTACTCCGATTTTCATCGAGTATCACTATCCTCCCACTGACCACTGCATATCGATATTTCTCTCAGGAAAAACGCATGGTGAGCAACATTCACATTGTTCTCATGTGGGATTTATAAGCACTATACTTAAGGTTTCCCTTTCAGATAACCTATATTGGCACTTATCCAATTTGGGTCCTTTAGTTTGGTATTATCCAAACGTCATGCCTGGCATACCCAAATTATCAGGAATGAGAAACCCCGTTTCTTCCCTGTTCATATCCTATATGATATCTGTCAAACAGATTTATATGGAACCTTATTCTAAATAAGTTTTGCACTGTTAATACATATCCTGTAGAAGGAAATAGTAGCTCAGAGCGACTCGTGATAAACCTTATCATGTCCAACAAAATTCGGTTTTAGTTCAGACACATCGTCTAACTGACGTGTCTCGGGAGGAGTCCTTATATGAAAGAATACCATACTCTTTCATTTATATATGAAACTTACTGCTTAAGTATTTTCCATTCTGTCTTACCGTGGCGGAATAACACTATAGCCGATCTGTTTGTCTACTTCGTGTCGAAACTCTAAAGTTTCCGATCTGTGTTCTTCAAAAGAAACACATAACCACAACGTGATGTCACATCCGTTAAGGTCACGAAATTTTATGTTCACATCTAGCCTAGCTAGATATGGGCCCACTTACTTCACCATGAATAGGGCTAACAGATCGGTGGCCCTTTTACTATTACCAAGTAAATAGTATTTTAGGTATTTAACCTAATAAACTAGATTCGTAGACCTTATTTGAATAGTCAAATCAGTCCTAGTATCCACTCTTCAAAAGTGTGGATATACGAGTCTTGTTTAATAAACTAGATTCGTAGACCTTATTTGAATAGTCAAATCAGTCCTAGTACCCACTCTTCAAAAGTGTGGATATACGAGTCTGTTTAATTGTGTCCCAGACAACAATGCCACAAATAAGTCTCTATTGATCAAATCAATTTGAGCTATTTATTTGTCATTTTATATGTTTGAGATTTTATTTATATTCAAAATATAAATTATGTTATTTACATCTAATGTATTTATCTCAGTATCATCTTTATATAATGAAACACTTTAGTGTTTTAGAATATAAAGGTTTTATCCGCATCGGATTAAATACTGATATAGAGATAATGTCTCTAGTCTAACTAGTTACATTATAACATTTCCTAATTTAAGTACATACCCAAAGGGTAGTTCCTAAACTTAGGTTTATGCGGTCGAAACAGCGACTTTCGTCCCGTTTCCGATTCGCAGAGAAATCTCGGCTTGAAGCCAGTATCCAGCTCACAGCGGATTCTGAACGTCAATACATATATTTTATGTACCACACTAAGTATTTAAAATCCAATTTTAATACTAGTAGTGAACATAACTTTGACAAATATTTAAAGTTAGAGCCTCGCCCTTTCTTTAATTCCTTCGTGTCTTCCATATCCAAATGGTAGTCACTTTGAGATATGTCAATTATCCTTTTCAATATTTCACAAAACCTTGGCCAAGCCTTGGGTTTCGGAATATCGAAACGATGTGCACCTTGTGCTACATGCCCAATTGCAAACTTTGACTTTTCTCCACTAGAATAGTCAATTAATTCTCCAAGAATTATTAATTGCAATTTTAATACTTTTAAATCTAAAGATAGATTTATTGTAAGTATATTAATTAAGCACTAAAGTCATCATCACATAAATCTTCCAAAGACTTTATGCTCTACTATTTGCTTAATTATGGGCTTAGTAATAATAAGTTATTTTATCAAATAAATTAACCTATTATTAATTCCCAATTGAAAATTAAATCATTTAAAAATTTTAATCCAAGGATTATATATTTTAAATATTCAACCTTTTCAATTCTTTACTTGATTTTAATAGTCCAACTATTTAATCAATTATTAAGGTACTATTTATTATAATGATTACAATAATCCAATTATTTAATCAACTATAATTTTAATATTGATTACTATAATCCATTATAAAATCAACTATCATTTAATTCAATTATATTGATTACTATAATCCAATTAAACAAATCAACTATATATTGAATGAGTTTGTATATAGTCCAACTATAATTATTTTTAAACAACATAAAATATTAGTCCGACTAATACTTTTGATTAATATGACGAGTAAAATATAAATGAGCGTGTTTAGCGAGTATTCGAACGAATGTTGCAAATTCAATACTTGCCTCCCACTATTTTTCGTCGAGCCTCTAACCCTCTGTGGAGTACTCGGGAAACCGTGTTTCCTAGTGGGCTAGGATCCTATTAAATAACACACAACCCTGACTTTGGTCAATAAAAAGCTGTATGCTATTTAACTAGGTAGATCTCACAGATCATTGGATCTCATCCAATTCCTAGATCCGGTTAGGTGGACATCCAAGTCCGAAACATATGTATAATGTCAATGTATCCAATACATTTTCCTAACCATATCCTCGAATCATCTAGGCCATGGCTTTGGCCAAAAACAAACCTAATGATTCCAGTTAAGCAGGACCCATTGACGAGGAAAGTTTCGTAATCAATGTCATTGGACAAAAAGTGATCTGACTTTGGCCAATAAAAAACACGATTTGGACAAGACACCGATATGCAACAAAACTCTCATGATTCAAGTACATCCTTGATTGACAAAGGTCTTGACTTTGGTCAAAAACAAACCAATGCCAACTTCGGATCTTGAACAAGAATCATTCAATGGAAGGATATTTGCTTAATATAAATTGAGGGATTTTCGCGTGCAAATTGGCTACCAATTTAATTATCTTTGTTAAGGTCTCATCATCATACACCCTTAAACATGCATTCTAAATACATAATAAAGCGAGTATGAAATAAAATAATAATGATATGCGGATGGATACTTAACACATTGATCCTAGATCAAATCTCTCCCTTTCTCACTCAAGCTAGCACTTGTACTACTTCTACCCGTTACACTACACTTCTAAAGAAACCTCATATACATAGAGGGGAATAGGTGAGAAGAGAATACAAAGAGAAAGAAGGTGATAAGGCTGGACACGCAGGTCCAATTTAATAAATCGAATTTATTACAACAATTTCTAAAATTGCCCACCCGACTAATATCCATCCGATATACATTATTCATTCAACACAACCACGTATTCACACACATAAGCATGCTATCAATCAATCTAATCAAATTAATTAATCTGATAATTAAGTGATCATCCAATGTTCAAACAACGATTTGATTTTGTTCGAGTCAAACTCGTTTTTGCGAATAAGTACTCAAAGTACGAATTCATGAATTAAATTAAACTACATCATTAAATCTAATTTAACATGTATTTAATACTAATTCACTATTCAATTCAAAATTAAATATTACACTTTTATTTAATAAACCTTTTACGATTTAAATTCCAAATCTATCGTAACGCGTCTCAAAGACCGATTAACGTCCAACGTCAATTCAATTAAAGTCCAATGGGCTTTTGATTGATTTCTTAAGGCGTGGACTTTTGTCACTCGGGTCAACCGATAACCAAAGTCCAATCCGGGATTTACCCCATAAGCCCATAAATCAATCTTGGCCCATTAGGCCAATTGAACATTAAAGGTTCATTAGTCGCAATTGGGCTTTATGGTTAAGGTTTTGGGCCCAATTGGATCCAATCCACTTGGCCTAAACCAAACTTGATAAATCAAGCCCAATAGGCCCAATTACAATTTTAAATTCTAATTTCCAAAATTAGGCCCAATTAATTAAATCCAAAAATCCAATTTTCACAATTTAATTATCAAAAGTGCATTATATGATTAATCAACTAAATCAACATTTTTTTTTTTAAAACACCAAATTAGTCTTATTAATCATATTCAATTCATTATCACATGTCAAACACACATAATGAAAAATCAAACCCATATTACATGCTTCTAAGTCTCGGCCAAGGAAGGTTTTTTGTCCGATTTGGTTTCGATCCAATCGAACCTACAATCGACATCAAAACCATCCGATTTGATTTTATACACATCCAATGTCACAAAATCAAAAACACCAAGACATTATAGGGCATTGTAGATTCGGCCAACATAAGGAATTTAGGGTTTTTGTTCAATTTAAATTAAATCCAATTCAATCTTAAATTAACATCATCCTTTATCATTATAACTCATCCAATGAATTAAAATGAAAAAATTCCAAGTTTCCAAACACATCACACATTCGGCCAACACTTCCAATTTGGGCAAAATTGATCCAATCACATTTTGTTGAAATTGATCAAATCAATCTTCAATTAAAGATCATTTAAACATGCTCAATTAATCAATTTAACCAAATCATGCTTAAAATCAAAATACCCAATATTAGTCACATATTCGGCCAAGATGCAAAATTGGGGAAAATAATCCAAATCATTTTTCATCAAATTAGTCCAACCAAAATGAATTTAAACATGTTATAAGCATACTCAAACAAGCAATTTATTAAAATCATGCTCAACAAACATTACCCAAATTTTAAGCCCTACAAATTTCATGCTTGCAACATTAGCTCATGATGCCATTGTTGGTTATTTCTAAGGTCCCAAGATCAAATCAAGACATGAAATAATGCATGAACACATCAACGGAGGTAGCGGAATACTCACATTGATCGGTTATGTCGATTTGAAGATGAATCATGCCCAAAAACGCACTGCCTGGTAAGCTTACTGCATGCAGTCCACTGCCCTGCAAAACAGAAAATCGGGTCTCAAAACGAAGCTCCAAACTCCATCGGATGAGTCCCGCCTCATGGTCGAACCTCCCTACCACCTTCGCAAGACTTGTAAGTGTGCTAGCACTTGAATTTTCACCATGAAAATCCACTCTAGCTTCCCTCAAAGTCACGTTTTTGTGATGAAAAAACAGTGAGCATTGTGGCCCCTTGGGCGTGAGAGAAGAGAGAATTTTTGAGAGAGATGTTAATTGTGTTAAGTTTTTAAAATGATTTACCAAAAATCAATTTATATTTATGCCATAAATTTATTAAATAAATAATAAAATTATGACACAAAACATGCAATGGCTTAGAGTGTCAAACACTCAATTTCCATGCAATAACATTGAGTGCATTCTACACTATCAACATGCAATGCATTATCAATAAAATAATACATACAATGACATGTGTCATGTGGGCCCCACACGTTTCCAAATGAAAGTGGGCCCACGTGCACTCACGCGTTCGGGTTCGATATTTCCGAAATACCGAGCTTACGTCGCGACGTTAATTCAATCGAATTTAAATAAATAATTGCGCCTGGCGAAATTATTATTTACGTCGCTAACGAATTAATTCTAAATTAACTCGTTTGCCCGAATTAAAATCTAATTTTAATTCCGCGTCGAAATCTAATTTCTTCAATATATCGAATATATTAATACATCGATTAATTCTGAATTAATCGTTCTCTCTCTTTAGACGACATTTTATCCCGGATAAAACATCTCCGTTATTAATCCTAGATTAATTCTCTCTCTCTCTTCTTTATAATCCCAGATTATTCAAGAGTGCGAGTTGTGCGTCATCGGTGGATTATCGGGAAGCGACCCATGAGATCCCCGGATAAGTTGGTAGTAAATACGGTCGTCGGAGTGCCCGAATCACGTACGTACCAAGTACTACGTTCTACCGATTTACGAGACAAGGTCGACTCCTAGCAAAGCACCAAGTCTTCCCAAGTTCTCCGGACATATTCATCAAAGAATATCTAGATCTGTATCAAGCGTAGTATACTAATGTATTGTGCGTATCGGCCCAGTATCGGATAATCACGTGCTAGGGCTGGGGCTGGATAAGTGTCTGCCCCGTCCGAAACACATATCGGATGTCTGGTAACTAGTCTCTATAATCGGATATTCATGACCTGGTCATAATATCGCGATTGGATGCGCATCACTTTAAGAGCACTAATACCGTATCCTGCGTGACATCATCTCCATTATGACTGGAGTGACACTTCCGTCTTGACATCACATCCAATACACTACGATTCTCTGATAAACCCAGAAGAGGTGAACACAGAACCAGTTAAGATCCCCCACCACCAAAACCAAAGTTTACCGATTGTCGTAAGTATTAGCGATGTAAGTCTCAGGTTAAGACTATACACACCTACCTTGATTTCGGCCTCCCATAGACACCTAGTCATAATACCAATGGGATTCCGAAGGGTCTATCCAGAGCGAAGCTGTTTCCCGTACCATCGGTGAAACGCGACCTCCTATCGCACTTGCACAAGTATCCAATACTTATATATATGAGAACTATGCCGTTGTGCCCTCACAACGCGCACAAGTGCAATACTAGCCTATTCCGCATTATCGATGTCCAGTCTCGATAATACTACGGCTAGGGATATTTAATGATTAATCCTTCATGGACTGATACTGTCTCATATCATCTCAATCCAGGAACTAATCATAGGGACCTCTCTTCATTTATATATCTATGGTGATCTAATCACAAATGATGAGAGTGCAATTTCCTTATTACATAGTTAATTTGCTACAACAACACAATGATCTGTGCAAATAGTGACGCTATGGGTCATATTATCCAACAGATTAAAGGTCCTCTATTCGAGGGAAATGACTAAAGGCTACCTTTTCCATGATGTTTTGCAGCGCCGGACGAGGTGCACCCGATTGAATGTGAAATTTGTTCCATTGGGCACATGTGGTCCTACATTGTGTATTTGTTTATCCATATATGTGTTTTTGTCATTTCAGATGCCATTTTGGCAATCTCGTTTGAACGCGTTTCCAAACTCTACATGAACATATGCATTCTATCTTATTCCGTTCGAACACGTTTCCAAACGCTACACGAACGTATGCATTCTGTCTTATTCCGTTCGAACGCGTTTACGAACGCTACATGAATGTATGCATTCTGTCTTTTTTCTGTTCGAACGCGCCTCAAAACTCTACTCGAATGCTTGCATTCTGTTTACCGTTCGAACGCGTTTACGAACGCTACTAGAACGTGCATGCATTTTATTGTATCATGCATCAGGTCTCATCCCGTTCGAACGCGTTATCAAACGCTATACTAACGTGGACATTATGTTTTTCGTTTGAACGTGTTATCAAACGCTACTCGAACGCTTGGATTCTGTTTATCACTCGAACGTGTTTACGAACACTACACGAACGCGCACACACTGGACAGATTCCTTCATCATGTTTCATGTATGTTTATTCCCTTAGTCATTCCCTTCCCCATCATATGTTTATATTTTCCGCATTTATTCGATATTCTCATGAGATTGTGTGCTCGCTTTTATCATCAATGCCTTTATAGTTGTAATTAGTTACATTATTGCACTTTATTGCTTAATGCGTTCATGAATTATGTATTTTGCATTCATTTCTTTTATTTATGATTATGGGTGTGCAAACTTGCATGTTGCTTAAATTATCTGGAAACATATGTTGCATGAGATTTGGTTGTACTATTGCATAAATCCTTTCATTACAAGTGGCATAAGTAAGGAACCATTCCGAACCCAATGGTTTGAGGTCTTCCCTTGCGAGGGGTGAGTGCGGCCTTAAATCATTTTCCCGGTTCACACCGAGTGGCGACTCCATTTTTATATCTCCGGTTTAGTTCCCCTGTGGGCTATTCCGTACTCCCAACCGAGCCGCGAGCCCGAGACTGCGTAGCCGATTTCTGTGTCCTACAGAAGGGTACCTTCTCCACTGTGAATATCCTTCCATAACAGAGTCGCCCTTAATCTCTCATCTACCCAAATGACTCTCCAATCTCTTTCTTCAGCCGACAGAGCTGAAATCACTTTGGTGTTGGAAATGGTTCGACTTGATGAAACAAACGACTTATTTCATAAGGGCTCTGTAATAAAAAAATTCACGATTATTGCTATTTATAAGTAAATTCGAAGATAGTATATAATAGAGAAACGCTACTCACTCGACAAACTCCAATGTTCTGGGATTCGACCAGCTCCAGCCAACCAAAATATACCCTCACCCATCACAAAGAAATAATCGGATTGCCAATTTCCCCTATCATTAGTCGGCAAACCGGTAACTAAATGTTTCTTCTTCTGGCGAAAAAATAAGGTATATCATCCCTTCTCCTTCAAGTTCTCATTTAAATAGTAAGTGGCCAAAACATCCTTCACCAAAAAAAACAATCCTAACTCGAAGGCCATGCACTCAATCGACAATAGAATCCTCTAAGTATTAGACATCAGCTGAGAAGGAGCGATCTCAAAGTGATCCAGAACTTCCCAAACTAATCTTGGAATAGGGAACCTCAGTCTATCAGTGAATGGTCGCACATTGAATCCTATCCACCCTGGAACTTTGTAGTCAATTCTTTCACTCGACAAAGGTACCCTCAGTTCCAATGTATCAGGAAACCTATACTTGCACTTGAGTTCCCTCAATAGTTTCTCAGTCATTCGACTAGCAAGGTTTTTTGATAACAGATTAGTTGGTTCACTTGTACTAGGTAGTTCACTCGACTCTACAATGGCTGGTAAAATCCTTAGTGGTACAACTTCAGTGGGGAATTCTTGGGATAACTCAGCTACGGTTTTTAACCCAGCCTCAATCATATCCTGATACAACTAATCCCTATATACTTCATCCACCTCCATTTCACTTGAAGATGATTCGACAAAATCATCAATCTTAGCACCTAAGCTGCCTATGGACTCTCCACTCGACATCCTCCAAACGACAAGCATATAAGCACTAAACTTCTTAAAAAACTATTCCCTAAAGATCAAAACCCACAAACACAATTCTGAAATTAGATCTAAGGTCCAAAAGATCAAATAGCCTATATTATCAAAGAACGGCTTGAATCTATAATATGAATGTTTAAAGAAAATGAAGAACACGAGATGGATTTTTGAAGAATACCTTTAAGACTTGAGAGCCCTCCCAGTTCGACCTCTGAAATGGAATTTTGTAAATAATGCGAATGAACAACCAAAGCTCTCTTATATAACCTTCTTTTGGCGCCTTAAGTTCCCGCCAACAACTCGTCGTAACTTGCACTAGGGTTGCAAAGAAACGAAGAAGAAACCCTACTGTAAAATGAGAATCGACATAAAAAGACTGACAGGGAGAATGGAGACGCTCGACAGAACACACTTAAAGTCTCGGCTTAACTGAAGGGGTTTTATTGGCGGAAATCCGGTAACGCAGCGGAATAGTGGAAAATCAATATTTTCCGATTTCAAAACTTTTTCTCGGATTAATCAAATAAACTTATTTATTTAATTATACAATAATCAAATTATGAAATAAAACACATTAAATCAAATTTATGTGAATTTAATGAATTACCCTTAAACACAACATTTTGTTTATTTTAATCCAAAATTGTTCGAAACGATTTTGGATGATTCTAAATCATTACATATATGAATTTAACATGTCATATATATTGAAATTCAAATTGCAACAAAAATTTCCAAAAATAAACCCCAAAGCCGAGAGCCATATTAGAGCACCAAAGTGTGCATTTTGCACTTTCCATGTTCAAAACACATCAAGATGAAATTCAATCAACATAAGATTTTATATGTATCTCATACACATCCAAATACACAACATAAATGAAAAGCCCCAAATTTGGAAGTGGTCTTAAACCCTAATTTTTCAATTTCTTCAAATTGGACAAATTAGACCAAATTGGTTAAATCCAATACTTCAATCATGTTTCTTCCATTCAAATCAAGTCTCAACACAATAAAATAACTATAGATCAAATCTAGGTCATTTAAGAGTGGGTCAACAACTCTAGATTAGCAATGGGTTTCTCAAACCATCAAAAGTGTGCCTATTAACATATTAGAATCATTCTTTTGAAATTTATACATGCTCAACACTTTTCAAATCTTTCATCCATCAAAAATAAATAGAATAAAGAATATAAAAACAAAATAAACTCATAGCACAAAGCCTAGAACTCAAGGATCATTTTCCCTTCTAATAGCAAGTTGAAAAAACTTACTAAAATCCAAGGTTTTTCTTGTTTTTCTTTTTTTTTCTTCAAGCTTATTTTTTTTTCCTTTTAATGGAGTATTTGATAAGTATTTCAAGGTTATGAAACCCTAAATGAAAAAAAAAACAATTTATACCAAAAAAATAAGCCTTGGCTGAAAATTTGGTAAATTAATATCCATATATTTGTTTTGTATTTCATTTAATTTTTGCAACTTGTCCACTTTTTTTAATGATCATTACACTTTAATGATATATTCAACCAAGTCAAAAATTGCAACTTAGTCATTAAATAAAATATCATAACTTAATAAATTCATATTTTAATTAATTTAATCATTTAACAATTAAATAATTTATTAATTAATCAAATACAAATATATATTAAATATGTGTATTACATTTACAATAAATATAAAATACATATACATTTATGATATTAGTCAAATATCTCAATTTGACAATTAATTAATGTGTATTTGAATTAATCAAGCATTAAAAACAAATACATAAAAATTAAGGAAATAATTATCGGGTCCCTACACACGTATTTTGTGTCTAACCTTTAAACGACTTTATAAATAATCAACATTATTTATAATTATTGCCCTAGTGCTCTACGAGTATATTTCATTAGTGAGACTCTATAGATTCAGGCATATCCATCAAGAAATCCAATTTCATGTCCATAATTTATCCATCCGTAAATTATGATGACCACAGATTAACTCGCTGAATCATACAGGTTGAGGTCATGGAAAATGTATAATTCCTCTGTCATAGGTATCCGGATAAATCCCAGAGATATAGATGTAAACGTCAAATCTCTATAGGGATTATCCAGTCGACTATTCTATTAGCAATCTCAAAAAGAACATTTATAACTAACTTCTAAATTATACCACGGGCCCATGGTTTTTATTTGATTGCTAATCATATGGACTATCTATGCTCTGATACACATAACTGACGGATCCTATCTCGATACACACAGGACACCCTGAGGATCTATCCACACCCAACGAATAGGTGGAGGTCTAATCTAAATAGATCGGTGATGTGATTTCCATCTAAGTGTTGAAGATGTCTCATGCACCCACAGTGGTATCTCAAGTCGAAGAATCACAAGTGCTACTCTACCCGATAAGATTCTTATTGACGTTGGTGTACCATCTATTAAGAATCTTTGGTGAGTCGTTCAGTGTTTATCCGCTATAAACACCTAAATGTCTATACTAGCCTCCAAGACTTATGGTTCATTGAGAAACCATTGGAATCATATATTCCAGTATACGACATGTACCGGTCTCAACGGGTTTAATATACTGACCAAGTAGTGTAAACCTTGACCAGAAACTGTCTGAGAATGACACCGTCATGGTACTACTTAATGTCAGTTGCGACACTTTTGCAACAGCACCATGACTAAGCATTCTAAGGTCATTACGTCTTTACCATATTAAAAGATACATTATATTATAGAAACTGCATATATTATTCATAATAATAACGTTTTACAGAAGTATTCATAAAGAAATACAACCGGGAATTGGCGCTCCGAGCACCAACCCCAACAAAAACTCCCACTTGCTCTAGTGCCAATAACGATTGTATCTAATACCCATCGACTCCACGTGTTTATCAAACAACTTCGGAGGTATGGCCTTCGTCAGCGGGTCTGCTACATTATCTTCACTCGGTACCTTGCACACGACAATATCCCATCGTGACATAATCTCTCGAATGATGTGGTACTTATGTTCCACGTGTTTCGACTTCTGATGCACCCTCGGTTCCTTTGCTTGCGCAATGGCTCCAGTATTATCACAGTATAACGGAATCGCATTCTCGATACTTGGGACAACTCCCAATTCTGTGATAAATTTCTTTATCCACACAGCCTCTTTTACAGCTTCAGAAGCTGCAATATATTCCTCCTCAGTGGTGGAATCTGATGTTGATCCCTGTTTGGAACTCTTCCAACAAACTGCACCTCCGTTAAGGGTAAATACGAATCCAGATGTAGACTTTCTATCATCGGGATCCGATTGGAAATCGGAATCCGTATACCCGTTAACTTGCAGTTCGTTACCTCCATAAATTATTAACTTATCCTTACTACCTTTAAGATACTTGAGGATATGTTTAATGGCCATCCAATGGTCATTACCTAGATTGGACTGATATCTGCTAGTTACGCTAACAGCGAAACTAATATCAGGCCTTGTACATAACCTTGCATATATTATGTTACCCAAACACGAAGTATATGGTTGGTTAGACATTCTAACATTCTCATCTTCCGTTTGTGGACTCATCTTCTTTGAAAGGTGAATCCCATGTTTCCATTTGTGGACTCATCTTCATTGAAAGGTGAATCCCATGTCTGAACGGTATGTTTGCTGTCTTACAGTTACCAAAATTATACCGTTCCAAGATCTTATCTATGTACGTTGATTTGGATAACCCAATCAGCCTCATTTGTCTATCTCTTTAGAGTTTTATCCCTAAAACATAAGATGCTTCTCACAGGTCCTTCATGGAGAAATTCTTACAGAGGTACGCTTTGACGCTTTGTAACATACCTAAATCATTCCCAATGATTAGGATGTCATCAACATATAGGACTAAAAATATGACCATGCTCCCACTGGCCTTCTGATACACACAGGATTCTTTCGAATTCTTGAGAAAACCAGATGATCTAATAATCTCATCGAATCGAAGATTCCAACTTCGTGAAGCTTGTTTAAGTCCATAAATGGACTTCTTAAGCTTACATACCATACCCGAGTTTTCGCTGGATGCAAAACCTTCGGCTGTTCCATATAGATTTATTCATCAAGAAATCCATTCAGAAAAGCCGTTTTGACATCCATTTGCCAAATCTCGTAGTCATGATACGCAGCTATAGAAAGTAAAATCCGAATACACTTAAGCATTGCTACTGGTGAAAAATTTTCATCGTAGTCGATGCCAGGTCGCTGCGTGTAACCTTTTGCTACCAGTCGGGCCTTGTAAGTTTCAACCTTATCATCAGGCACGCGCTTCCTTTTGTAAACCCATTTACAACGGATAGGAACAATTCATTCGGGAAGCGGAACCAAGTTCCAAACTTGATTCTCATGCATTGAGTCTAACTCGGATTTCATGGCACTTTGCCACTTCACGGAGTCGATATCCAACATCGATTCTCTATAGGTGAAAGGATCAGTCTCTTCAACTAAGAGAACATCTAGACTATTTTCTTGTATCAAATACAAGCATTCAGGAGGTCTAGATACCCTTTCTGACCTACAGAGTGTGTGTGTTGAAGGTCCTTCATCTACTTAAACTTCAGGTTCCTCCGTTGGTTCGTTGTTTTCAGGTTGGACTTCTTCAAGTTCAACCTGTCTATGATTACCACCTTCTGACAAAAATTTTATTTCTAGAAATTTTGCAAAGCGAGCTACGAACACATTTCGATGCTCGGTATCATAGAACAGATATCCCCTCGTATTCGAAGGATATCTGACAAACCTAAACTTTTGCCCTCGAGGCGAAAGCTTATCTTGCTGAGTCACCCTGACATAAGCAGGAAACCCCAAACCTTAATGTAACTAAGATTTGGTCTCCTACCGAACCATATCTCATGCGGTGTCGTAGGAGCAGCTTTTGAAGGAATCTTATTCAAAAGATGTGCAGTTGTTAAAAGAGAGTAGCCCCATAAATAATAGGGCAAATTTTTGAAACTTAACATCGATCAGACCATATCCAATAAAGTTGATTTCTCCTCTCAGACACTCCATTGTGATGTGGAATACCTGGAGGAGTATATTGAGCGAGAATCCCATTCTCCTTCATAATCCATGAACTCACCATCATTATTCGCCGCCTCGATCGGATCGAAGGCATTTAATATATTGACCAGTTTGTTTCTCTACTTCATTTCGGAACTCTTTGAACTTTTCAAAGGTTTCCGATTTATGTCGCATCAAATACACATAATCGTACCATGACAAATCATCGGTAAAGGTAACGAAGTACGAATAACCACTTTGAGCAGTCTGACTTAGTGGACCACATACATCAGAATGTATGAGTTCCAGTAAGTTAGTGGCGCGGTGTCCAACACCAGAAAATTGGGCTTTGGTCATCTTACCCTGAAAACATGATTCACAAGTTGGATAGGATTCAATGGTGAGATCTGGTATCAAACCATTCCTAACCAATTGGGTAAGGCGTTTAACGCCTATATGACCTAGTCGCATGTGCCAAAGTTCAATATTATTAATTACAGGTAAATTACATTTATTAACACCAGCATTTAAAATATCTATCATATAAATACAAAGAACAGTTATTAATACGAAAGCCTTCTGTATCCAATACAAAAAGTGATATAATATTAGCTACACATCCTGGTACAAAATGACAGTCATTTAACAAAAGTGTCCCATTCGGCAATGAGATCTCGCATACTCCCACTGCAACTGCATCCAGATAGTCTCCACTCCCGAATTGCAACTACATCTCTCTAGGCTTCAGTCTTTTACTTTCCTTCAGCACCTGCAACAAATTGCAAATGTGAATGGGACAAGTAGAATCTAAAATCCAGTTGGATGTAATGGCTTCACAAGCCAAAGATAAATCAATAACTGGAAAAATAAATGTATCTGATGTAGATGCTCCCTCCCTCCTCAACTGGGCAATGTAGTCAGGACAATTCCTTTTCCAGTGCCCGACTTTGCTGCAGTGATGGCACTTGTCTTCAGAAGCCCTCTTGGGCTTTGCAATCTTTACCTGTGGTTGAGGACCAAGACACTTCTTCTTCTTCCATTTCTTCTTATTTCCCTTTGACCAAGTCTGGGAAGAAGTAGAAAGTGAAGTAGGTCTAGGAGGGCGAGTCGGTACTCCCTTCTTGAGGTCATCTTCCGCCGTGAGCAACATCTTATGCAACTCTTGGTAGGTACAGATAATCTCGTTCATGTTGAAGTACATCACGAACTGGCGATAACAAGCTGGGAGAAACCAAGAATGACACTCCTACCGAGAATGTCATTCAGAATGAGATTATGTTGCCTCAATTGATCGATAAAATCGATCATCTAAAGAACATGTGGGCTAACAGCTTGCCCCTCATCCAATCGCGCATGGAACAGTTCCATTGCGACCTTATGAACAACAACTTGTTCTTGGTTCTCAAATGATTTTCTTAATCGTGTCATCATAGTATAAGCATCTGACATGCCATAATACTGTTTCTTGAGTCCCGGTGAAAGTGAACTTAAGATGTATGATTTAACCCTTAAATCATCATCCTTCCAAGCTTGGAAGACTTCGCATTCCTCCGGTGTAGCGTCCTCTGCCACAGCAAGGGGCAGTGGACCCTCAAGAACATATCCCAACCTCTCGGAATCTAGGACAATCCTCAAATCCAGATCCCAATCGGTGAAGTTATCAGCGCCTTTAAGTTTGTTCGCATCAAGCATATGCGCAAACTGATTTATGGATGGTGCCACCATCGCAAATCTATCATATAGATCACGAAAAAACGGTTAGCAGAAATTTAAGCAGTTTCATATAATATCTTAAGCATAAACTAGATCATGGATTTTTAATCTAAAAATGACCCTCCCACTAAATCATGCAATATTGTAATCCCCTAACATAATATAAAGATTTAATAATTAAATTAAATACAAAATGTGAAAGGTGGATCCCGTGAATATATTTCAGCTCACAGCAGAGGCACGGTCTCGCCTACGTATATTCATCAGGTAGACAACTCATTTGTCAATCACTCACTAGTGACTCCTGGGTTTCCGGTCCTGGTCGTTTCTCGTTGTCGCTGCTAAGGCAGGCCCACAAGGAGATGTACCAAGTTTAAACTCGTCAATGAAAAACTCAAGTTACTTGCGTAACCCTGACAACTAGAGAACGTTCAGGATTTCGCTTTCGCTTGAATTTATCTAGTATCTGATATACATCCGGTATAAATAAATCTATATCGGCTACACCCTCACAACAGAGGCACGGTCTCGGATGTAGTCACGGAGAAATATTTATAAACCGTATTGACAAGACGAACCACATAACATGCATCAAATACATAATTACATTTAAACCTTATTAATTAGGGATTTTCCTCTAAGTGTCATACACCCTAAATCTAATCAAATTATATTATAACATGCATGTATAAAGTCAAGAAAACATGATTAAACATTGAATTAAAGGGCTAATCATATTAGGGGGCCTAAAATCAGACTCGCTTTGATACCATTTTGAAGGGGTTTTATTGGCGGAAATCCGGTAACGCAGTGGAACAGTGGAAAATCAATATTTTCTGATTTCAAAACTTTTTCTTGGATTAATCAAATCAAATTATGAAAATAAAACACATTAAATCAAATTTATGTGAATTTACCGAAATACCCTTAAACATAACATTTTGTTTATTTTAATCTGAAATTGTTCGAAATGATTTTGGATGATTCTAAATCATTACATATATGAATTTAACATGTCATACATATTGAAATTCAAATTGCAACAAAAATTTCCAAAAATAAACCTGAAAGCCGAGAGCCATATTAGAGCACCAAAGTGTGCATTTTGCACTTTCCATGATCAAAACACATCAAGATTAAATCCAATCTGTTTGACAATTATGACCCACAGCATCACTATTTATACAGATCATGGTGTTGTTGTACAAATTAACTATTTGACAAAGGAAATTGCCCTTTAATCATTTGTAATTGGATTACCTAGATGTATAAATGATAAAAGGTACATATGATTAGTTCCGGAATGAGATGATATGAGAAAATATCAATCCATAAAGGTTTAATCATTAAATATCCCTAGTCAGAGTATTATTGAGATTGGACATCGATAATGCGTAAAAGACTAGTATTACACTTGTGCGCGTTGTAGGAGCATAACAACATAGTTCTCATATATTTGGGTATAGGGTACTCATGCAAGTGTAACAGGAGGTTGTGTTTACCGATGGTACGGAAACAACTTCGCTCTGGATAGACCCCTCGGAATTCCATTGGTAGTATGACTATGTGTCTATGGAAGTCCGAATTAGGGTAGGTGTATTTGGTCTTAACCTGCGACTTGCACCGCTAATACTTGCGACAACCAATATACTTTGTTTTTGGTCGTCCAGGGCTTTAACAGGTTCTGTGTACGCCTCTTCTGGGTATATTGAGAATCGTAGTGTATAGGGTGTGATGTCAAGACGGAAGTATCACTCCAGTCATAGTGGTTATGATGATCACGTAGGATACGGAACTGGTGCTCTTATGTAATGCAGTCATCGGGATAATATGACTAGGTCATGATTATCCGATTATAGAGACTAGTTACCAGAGATCTGATATGTGCTTCGTACGGGGCAGACACAATTCCAGCCCCAGGCCTAACACGTGACATCTGATGCTGGATCGTAATACGCAATACTACGTATATGTCTTGTAAATCGGTAAAAACGTAGTACTAGGTACGTACGTGTTCGGATAGTCCAACGATCGGATTTACTGCCAACATATCCGGGGATCTCATGGGTCACTTCTCAAAGATTCATCGATGACGTATGACTCGCACTTTATTAATCTGGGATTAATTAATAAGAGAGAGAGAAAATTAATCTGGGATTAATTACAGAGATATTTTATCTGGGATAAAATATTAATTAAAGAGAGAGAATGATTAATTTGGAATTAATCGATAAAATAATATATTCGATATATTATACGAAATTGGATTTCGACGCGGAATTAAAATTATATTTTAATTCGGGCAAACGAGTTAATTTAGAATTAATTCGTTAGCGACGTGAATAGTAATTTTGCTAGGCATAATTATTTAATTGATTTTGATTTAATTACGTCGCAATGGAAAATTCGTTAATTCGGAATTAGCAAACCCGAGCCCAGGAGTGTTTGCGGGCCCATTCGCATTTTGAATCAAGTGCGGCCCATAAGTCACATCAAGCGTCAAATCACTAGTCAATCAAGTGATGGAAGTCATATCACTTTGAGTGAAGTGCTGCTTGTGATCATTGTTTGATGTGAATAGTTGATGGGGGTGGTTGAAGACTTAAAGTCTTGTACCAATTTTTGTATTTTGAAAAATGGTAATTGTTTTTGGTATTTGTTTTTTGGAAATCAAATAAACCAAAAATTTATATTACACACATTTTTCTCTTCCCTCTCTCTCTCCCACACACGATTTTGGAAACATTTTTCCCTCATCTCCCTCTCTCGGCTTTGAAGCCAATTTTCTTCTCCATTTCTTGCTAGGCCGAGAACAAGAAGAAACTCAAGGAAGATTTGTGGCAAATCTTTCCATTCCTAGCACATGAAGAGTCATCTAAAGGTGATAGGGAAACCTATTCATTAGCATGGAATCACAACACAAAACTTGGAGATTAGAGATCCATCCATGGAGTTGACCGAAACTTGGAGAACACAAAAGAATGCCATGGCCGAAAGCTTCAAGGAAGGTGCCATGATTTTTTGTGTTCATTGCATCGCAAAGCCGATCAATGTAAGTATGATTCCACCATATTTATTTTGAGTATTCACACATGTTTTCTATGCTTGAATGATCCTTGGGACTAACCTAGAAACCCAACAATGGTATCTTGAGCCATTTTGAGCATTGGGTAAAATTGATTTGAGCATGCTTTGATGAAATTGATTGTTGGAACATGCTTGAATGATGATAACATAGTGTTATGCATGATCAATTTGATGAAAATTGAGTTGGATCAAATTTTCCCTAATCACTTGGCTTGGCCGAATATGGTGTGTGCCCTAATATCATGGTTTTTTTTATTTTAATCATTGGATGAGTTGAAATCACTTGGGTAATGTTGATTTAGGATTCAATTGGATTGAAATCGAATTGGACAATAAAAACCCTAAAATACCGTGACATGTAAAGCATGGAAAATGATTGATTTTTGATTCAAATGTGTTGGACATATTTTGATGATGATTAGCATAATTAATTGAGTAAATTGATGTTTTGGAAATATTAATTTGGTTAATTAATTATGGAATACACTTTAGGTTAATTAAATTATGAAATTTGGAATTTTGGTAATTTAATTAATTGGGCCAAATTTGGAATTGGGCTTGTAAAGTTGTAATTGGGCTTAATGGGCTTGGTTGGGCCAAGTTTGGTTTAGGCTAATTGGTTGGATCCAATTGGGCCCAAAACCATATCCATAAAGTCCAAATATGACTTAATAGACCTTTAATATTAATTGGGCCTAATGGGCCTAAATTGGTTTCTTGGCATATAAGGGTGATTCCTTAAATGGGCTTTGGTATTTGGGTTTGACCCATATTGACCAAAAGTCCATGCCTTAAGAAATTAATTAAAAGCCCATTGGACTTTAATTAAATTGACATTTGATGTTAATTGGGCTAATTTAATGTTGTAGTTTAGTATAATTCAAGAATTTATACTTTGAGTACTTATTCGCAAAACGAGTTTGACTCGCGCAAAATCAAATCGTTGTTTGAACATTGGATGGTCAATAATTTCATATTAATTAATTGGATTAGATTGATTGATAACATGCTTTGTGTGAATACATGGATGCGATGTATGAATAATGTATATCAGATGAATATTAGATGGGTGAGGGCAATTTTGGAAATTGTTGTAATAAATTTAGAATTTATTAATTGGACATGCGTGTCCAGCCTATTACCTCTTGACTCTTTGTATTTCTCTTCTCACCTATTCCCCTCAATGTAAATGAGGTTTCTTTAGAAGTGTTATGTAATTGGGTAGAAGTAATACTTGTGCTAGCGGGAGAGAGGAAAGCGAGAGATTTGTTCTAGGAACAATGTGTTAAATATCCATCCGCATATCATTATTATTTTATTTATATGCGCCTTATTATGTTTTTAGAATGCATGTTTCAGGGTGTATGATGATGAGACTTTAACAAAGATAATTAATTGGTTGCCAATTACACGAAAAAACCCTCAAAACATATTAAGCGTTTTTCCTTCCATTGAGTGATTCTTACTCAAGATCCAAGATTGGCACTGGTGTTAGTGTTCCTAGAACATGCCAAGGATCTAATAAGCATGAAAACATGTTCATAAATTCAAAATAAGTTGCGGAATTACTTACATTGAATGGATTTGAGTTTTTAAAATTTTGAGAAGAAGATCCAAGATGCTTCCTTTGTTGATTCCAAGCTTTGAGTTGAAGATCTCCAAGATCCTTCCTTTGTTGATTACAAGCTTTTGAAGTTGTTTCCCTATCACCTTTGTTGATTTGTGAAATGCTAGCTCCTTTGAAATTGCAACAAAATCAAAGTATAGAGAGGATGACATTCACGCCCAAGTTGAGAGAGTTCTAGGGTTTCTTTTGTTTCATGTGTCTTAGAAGTGTGATGCATACACAAGTGAAGAGAGAGAGAAGAGTTTTAGGTAAAACTAATTTACCCTTTTACCTAAAACAAGGTAGTTGGGTAAATGGTTTCACCAAAACCATTCCAAGGTAGTTGGATGGTGGGTGGCTTGGCATAAATGCCAACTACCCTCCCAACTACCACATGTGTAGTGGGCCCCACATTTGAATTCAAAATTCAAATGTCTCTACGAACATTTGCCGCGGCTCAGTTCCGTTTAATCCGATTAAACGAACTTTCGTCGCTAAATAATTAAATCTAATTTAATTAAATAACGATGCCTCGCAAATATATTACGAATGTCGTTAATGAATTAATTCTAAATTAATTCGTTCGTCGTATTAAAGTCCGAATTTAATTCCGTAATGAAATCCAATTCATATTAATATATCCAATATATTAATTTTAGCCCATACGAATAAATTAAATAGAAAAATCAAATTAACTATTAAATTTATTTTACCGATTAATTCCAAATTAATCCCGTTCTCTCTCTTCCGAACACATTTAATCCCAGATTAAATAATACCTCAATAATCCCAGATTAATTTCTCTCTCTTAATTAATCCCAGATTAATTATCTCTCTTAATTAATCCCAGATAATTCTAATTAAATCAACTGTCATGGTGAATCTTTGGGAAGCGACCCAAGAGATCCCTGGATATGTTGGCAGTAAATACGGTCATCGGATTATCCGAATACGTGGGTACCTCGTACCACGTGCTTACCGATTTACAAGACATGGTTGGCTTCTAGCAAAGCACCGTGCCTACCCAATTCTCCAGAAATATTCTTACTGAAATATATAATCTATGTCAGGCGTAGTATACGTAGTATTGCGTATTGCGATCCAGTATCGAATGTCACGTGCTAGGCCTAGGGCTGGAATGTGTCTACTCCGTACGAAGCACATGTCGGATGTCTGGTAACTAGTCTCTATTATCGGATATACATGACCTAGTCATAATATCCCGATGGCTGCAGTACTTAAGAGCACTAGTACCGTATCATACGTGACATCATCTCCACTATGACTGGAGTGATACTTCTGTCTTGACATCACACCCAATACACTACGATTCTCAATATACCTAGCTGAGGCGTACACAGAACCGGTTAAAGCCCTGGACGACCAAAACTAAAGCATACCGATTGTCGCAAGTATTAGCGGTGCAAGTCTCAGGTTAAGACCAAATACACCTACCCTGATTTCGGACTTCCATAGACACATAGTCATACTACCAATGGAATTCCGAGGGGTCTATCCAGAGCGAAGCTGTTTTCCGTACCATCGGTAAAACACAACCTCCTATTACACTTGCATGAGTATCCTATACCCAAATATATGAGAACTATGTCGTTATGATCTCACATAACACACACAAGTGTAATACTAGTCTATTACGCATTATCGATGTCCAGTCTCGATAATACTACGACTAGGGATATTTAATGATTAATCCTTCGTGGACTGATACTGTCTCATATCATCTCAATCCAGGAACTAATCATAAGGACCTCCTATCATTTATACATCTAGGTGATCTAATCACAAATGATAAGAGTGCAATCTCCTTATCACATAGTTAATTTGTACAACAACACCATGATCTGTACAAATAGTGACGCTATGGGTCATAATTGTCCAACAATCTCCCACTTGGCCTACAGTCAGTCACTCGAGTGTTTTACACCCGAACTATGTACGGTTCGCTCAACTGCTGAGGAAAGGCTTTCGTCAGCGGATTTGTATGATTATCGTCTGATGTAATTTATTCGATCATAACATCACTATGATGTATGATCCGAACAAATCAGATGAATAGTCGAAGTATATATCTGGATCGTTGATGAGACCATTAATTATTTAGTCTGCGCTGTAGCCTAGCTCAGCTGCTAACAGAACTATATCTAATCTAATTAGATTTGTTAATGACCCAGATGGCTTCTATTGCTGCCTCAGCCGCAGCAATGACCCGCATTTGTTGTTTATTCGGTAACAGTATCTTGCTTGGAAGATTTCCAGCTCAATGTTCCGTTATTCAAACTGTATTGTACCATTGTTTTATTGGTTAGAAAACTTATAGCAGTGATCCCAGTCACTTCAAGTTCTCCTTCTCCATAGTTTAAGACATCATCTTTAGTTCTATAAGATACTAACGGATGTTCTTAATATCAATCCAGTGACTATCACTTGGATTGACCTGTTTGTGACTCCATATGCTCAAAGTGTATGAGACATCAGGTCACGTACATTTTTCAATGTACGAGTTCTCAGAGAGTGTTAACAACTTTAAATCTATCCCAGTAGATCTTTATTCCTAGAATAAAGGTTGTTTCTCCCAAGAATTTTACGGAGAATTTTCATGAAAGCCAAGCTTTCTCCGATTGTAATATGGGAATATCATTTCCAAGAAATGACATATCATTATTATTTAGGACATTCAATGTCAGTACGCTCCCACTAACCCCCTTATATACACAAGAATCATTTCTCGTTTTGAATTAAATCATAAACCATTATGATTACATCAAAACGATAATTCCAAGAACCTTATGCTTGCTTCAATCCAGACATGGATCGAATAACCTGCAAACCTTTTTTGCTAGTATTGGTACGACAAAACCGTCAGGATATTGTAAACATCCTCCAAAAGGTTTCCTTTTAAGGAAAGCGTTTTTGACGTTCATTTGCCATATTTCATAAATGAAATATGCAGTATCAACAAGCATTATCCAAATGGATTTAACGTGGCAACAGGTAAAAGATTCGTTGTAATCAACATAATGTTGATAACGATACCTTTCCGCTACAAGCCTAGCTTAACACGTTGGTATTAGGGGTGGGCGCGGGTCGGTTTGGTTCGGTTTTTGCTTAAAACCGAACCAAACCATATTTTACGGTTCAGATTTTTTACCTCTCAAACCAAACCATTAAATAACGGTTTGGTTCGGATTGAAAAGTTTTTAAACCAGCGGTTACGGATTGGTTGTTCGGTTTACGGATTATTATATTTAAAACAAATTTTCATCCACTTAAGTGAAAAAAAAAAAAAAAACTAGTCTATCAACAAATAGTATGAAGTGCTAGGATGTAAGATGTGACTCCATGTAACACATGCACTCCATAAAAGATTTTAAAAGAGGCACAATTATTTCTTGTATTTTTTAAAAATTACCTTGAATAATGATGCTACCATAGTACCATCATTATAATTAAGAGACAAATCCAACATCTTACTTTTAAGAATAATGATGCTACTATAAAACAAAAAATTTAAAAATAAAAGTATTAACAAATAAATGAAGAAAAAAATATTAACAAATAAATATATTAACAAAAAATTTAAGAATAAATTATTAACATACTAATAAAAAGAATACATAGAATAAAATTAAAAGAAAAATACAATGTTTTTATAAAAATATATATTTTTTTAATTATAACGGTTCAGTTCGGTTTAACAGGTGCGGTTCGGATTAGCTCCCGAACCGAACCGTAAACCGTTTGGGTTGGTCCAATCCGAACCGCAAACGAACGTTAGAAAAAAAACCGTAAATTCGGTCTGGTTTGTTCGGTTTACGGTTGGTTCGGTTCGGTCGGTTTTTTTGCTCACCCCTAGTGGTATGCTGCCATCCACGTATGTCTTCCTTGAAGACTTATATAGTACCAATAGGTACAATGCCTTGTGGTACAACAACTAGTGTCCAAACGTAGTTGTTATACATGGAATCCATTTCGGACTCATGGCACTTTGCCATGATAGGGAGTCGATACCTTGTATCACTTCCTCATACGTAGTCAGTTCGTATTCCTCAATAAGATTGACATCTTTATAAGGTGAGATCAGAAACCCATACCCCAGGTTGTTTTCTGACTCTCTTCGACCTACGCGGTTCTTGTGTATTCAAAGATTACTGGTACAGTTTCATCCTTGATGAACTGTTTGTGTTCCATTAAGGACTTGGTGCCTTGAACAGTATAAATCCGATTTTTCATCGAGTTTTACTATCCTCCCACTTACCACTGCATATCGGTATTCCTCTTAGGAAAACCGCATGGTGAGCACAATTACATTGTTCTCTAGTGAGTTGTATAAGTACTATACTTTGGTTTCCTTAGGATAACCAATTACATTAGGCACTTATCCAATTTGGGTTCTAGTTTTGTATCATCCAAACATATGCCTAGCATTCCCAAATCATTAGGAGTGAGAAAGCCCAGTTTCTTTCCTGTTCATATCTAATATGAAATCTGTCAAATAGATTTTCATGGAACCTTATTCAAAATAAGTATTGCACTGTTAATGCTTATCCCCTTTGAAGGAAAAATGGTAGCTCAGAGCGACTTATGATTAACCTTATCATGTCTAACAAAATTCGATTTCTCCATTTGGACACACCGTCGAATTGACGTATTCCAGGAGGAGTCCTCATTGAAAAAATACTATACTCTTTCAAGTATATGAGAAACTTATTGCTGAAGTATTTTTTATCATGGTCAAACCGTGATGTTTTAATACTTTAGCCGATCTGTTCGTCTATTTCGTGTCGAAACTCTAAAAGTTTTCGATTTGTGTTTTTCAAAAGAAACACAACCATAATGCGATGCCACAACCGTAAAGGTCACGAAATATTCATATCCACCTCTAGCCTAGCTAGACATGGGCCCACTTACGTCACTATGAACAAGGGCTAATAGATCGGTGGCACTTACACTTTTACCAAGTAAAAGGTATTTTAGGTACTTTACCTAATGAACTAGATTCGTAGACATCATTTGAATGGAATCAAATCCGTCATAGTATCCACTCTTCAAAAGTGTGGATATACGAGTCTTGTTTAATGTGTCCCAGACAACACTGCCACAAATAAGTCTTATCTGATCAAATCAGTTTGAGCTATTTGTTCGTCATATTGTATGTTTGAGATTTATTTATATTCAAAATATAAATACTGTTATTCACATCTAATGTGTTTATCTCAATATCATCTTTACAAAATAAAACACTTTAGTGTTCTAGAATATAAAGGTATACTCACAACGAGTTATACTCAATATAGAGATAATGTTTCTAGTCAAACTAGTTACATTATAACAGTTTCCTAATTTAAGTACACACCCAAATGGTAGTTCCTAAACTTAGGTATCTATGGTTGAAACAATGACTGTAGTCCCGTTTCTGATTCGCAGATTAATCTCATTTGAAGTCAGTATCCTGCTCACAGCAGATTCTGCACATCAATGCATATTTATGTATCACACTAAGTATTTAAAATCAAATTTTAATACTAGTATTGAACATATTTATGACAAACATATTTGAAGTCAGAGCCTTGCTCGTCTTCAATTCCTTCATCCATACGGCAGTCATGCTTCAATGACCCCGTTTGCCACAATTTAGGCAGACATCTTGGGATATGTCTTTTATCTTCCTAGAAGATTATAATGATTTTGCCTTTGCCATTTTCTACATTCCAGAAGTCTTTGGCCAAGCCTTGGCCTTCTATAATATTGAAGTAAGATGCGCCTTGCGCTACTTGCCTTATTGCAAACTTTGGCTTTGTCTCCTTGAGAATGGCCATTAACTCTCCAAGAGTTATTAATTGCAATTTAATATTCCTAAGATCTAAGAATAGATCTATGAAGATCCTTCAATTTCTTCATCATACTTTAAGGATCTAATCCTTAGTTCTGATTAGGATATTAAGGAGTCATTATGGCAAGCATAATGGATTAAGCACTAAAGTTATCATCACATTAAGCTTCCAAAGATCATGATCTACTATTTGCTTAACTCCGGGCTTAGGCCTAAGATGTTATTTTATCAAATAAAGTAACTTCTTAGTTTCAGGACTATCCTGAAATTTATTCCCAATTTGAAAATTAAAGTCGTTTAAACACATTTTCCCTAGGATAATGTTTTAAACATTAATCTTTCATTTTAATCTTGATTCTAATAGTCCAACTATTTAATCAACGATTTCAGGTACAATTTAATGTAATGATTACTATAGTCTAACTATATAACTTATTACAATTTTATTAGTTAAAATCAAATTATATTGATTACTATAATCCAATTATATAATCATTATACATGATTAGTAAAATCCAAATATATTGATTACTATAATCCAATTATATAATCAAATATAAATGAGAGGTAAAATTCAAATATATTGATTACTATAATCCAATTATATAATCAACTATAAATGAAGTAATTGAATACAGTCCAACGGTTAATTAAAACAACAATAAATATTAGTCCAACTAATATATAATTTATTTGACGAATTATATTTGATTGAGCGCGTATGGCAAGTAACTAAACGAATATTGCAAATCTAATACTTGCCTCCCACTATTTTTCGGCGAGCCTCTAACCCTATGTGGAGTACTCGGGAAACCTAGTTTCCTAGTGGGCTAGGATCCCGTTAAATAACACACAATCTTGACTTTGGCCAACAAATTGTATGATACTTAACTAGGTAGATCTCTAAGATCAATTGGATCTCATCCAATTCCTAGATCCAGTAGGTGGACATCCAAGTCCGAAACATATATCTTATATATGCCAATATATCAAATATATTACCTAACCTTTTTCCTCTGAATCAACTAAGCCTTGGCTTTGGCACAACAAACTTAATGATCCAGTTAAGCGGAACCCATTGACATGGAAAGCTTCGTAATCAATGTCGATGGACAAGAAGTGATCTTGACTTTGGCCAACAAATCAGGACTTGGAAAAACACCGATATGGAACAAAACTCTCATGATTCAAACACATCCGCAATTGACAAAGGTCTTGACTTTGGCCAACAAACCAATGCCAACTTTGGATCTTGAGTAAGAATCACTCAACGGAAGGAAAAACGCTTAATATGATTTGAGGTTTTTCGCGTACAAATTGGCAACCAATTTATTATCTTTGGTAAGGTCTCATCATCATACACCCTTAAACATGCATTCTAAATACATAATAAAGCGCGTATAAATAAATAAATTAATAATGATATACGGATGGATATGTCACAAATTGTTCCTAGAACAAATCACTCCATTTCCTCTCCCCGGCTAGAACTATTCTAACTTCTACCCAATTACTTAATACAATAAAGAAACCTCATTTACATTGAGGGGAATAGGTGAGAAGAGAAATACAAAGAATAAGGAGATAAAAGGCTGGACACGCAGGTCCAATTTAAATAAATTCTAAATTTATTACAATTTCCAAAATTGCCCTCGCCCTTCTAATATCCATCTGATATACATTATTCAAACAACACATTCATGTATTCATAGAAATCATGTTATTCAATCAATCTAATCCAATTAATTAATCTTTGAATTAATGACCATATAATGTTCATACAACGATTTGATTTGCGTGAGTCAAACTCGTTTAAGAATAAATACTCAAAGTAAGTATTCTTGAATTATATTGAACTACAACTTTAAATCCAATTTATTTGTATTCAATACTAATTCCAAATTTAATTCCAAATTAAATATTTACACTTACTTAAAAGCTTTAAAGACTTGGATTCCAAATCCAATCTTAATGGGTCTCAAAGGCCCAATAACATCCAATGTCATTTCAATTAAAGTCCAATGGGATTTTAATTGATTCTTAAGGCATGGGCTTTGGCCATAATGGATCAAACCCAAAATGCCAAGGCCCAATAGGAATCACCCTATTGCCAACAAATCAATTTAGGCCCATTAGGCCCAATTAAATTCTTTAAAGGGCCAAGTGATGTATTTGGACTTTATGGAATTGGTTTTGGGCCCAATTGGATCCAATCCAAAAGTCCAAAACAAAATTAGTCAAACCAAGCCCATTAAGCCCAAATACACACTTTTAGCCCAATTCTTAATTAAAGGCTTATTAACATAATTATAATATTCCAAATATCACAATTACTTTAATTAAAGTGTATTAGCCATGATTAATTAATTAAACTCAATATTTCCAAAATACCAATTAACTTAATTAATCATGCTTAATCCATCAATTCATGCTCAACACAAATTGAAGCCAAAAATCATCATTTCATGCTCAACACAAATTGAATCCTAAATTCATCATTTCATGCTCAACATGCTCTTTGATTATAACATAAACATTATTGACTTTGATTCTAATCTAATCAAACCAACAATCAACATTTAAACATGCATTTAAACACATCATTTCATGTTAAAAAAAATAAAAAACTGCAGTACTATTCACTGTAATTTTCGGCCATGCTAACAAAAATTTAATTTTTGATCCAATCAATTTATTTCAAATGTAATCATGCATAACTTATCATATTCTAAGCATGCTCAAAGCATCAATTGAAGAAATCATGCTCAAAACATAAAAGCCCCAAATTTTAGTCTAATGAACCCTAAAATTTTCATGCTTAAAATTGGCTCTTGATACCATTGTTAGTGTTCCTAGAACATGCCAAGGATCTAATAAGCATGAAAACATGTTCATAAATTCAAAATAAGTTGCGGAATTACTTACATTGAATGGATTTGAGTTTTTAAAATTTTGAGAAGAAGATCCAAGATCCAAGATGCTTCCTTTGTTGATTCCAAGCTTTGAGTTGAAGATCTCCAAGATCCTTCCTTTGTTGATTCCAAGCTTTTGAAGTTGTTTCCCTATCACCTTTGTTGATTTGTGAAGTGCCAGCTCCTTTGAAATTGCAACAAAATCAAAGTGTAGAGAGGATGCCATTCACGCCCAAGTTGAGAGAGTTCTAGGGTTTCTTTTGTTCCATGTGTCTTAGAAGTGTGATGCATACACAAGTGAAGAGAGAGAGAAGAGTTTTAGGTTAAACCAATTTACCCTTTTACCTAAAACAAGGTAGTTGGGTAAATGGTTTCACCAAAACCATTCCAAGGTAGTTGGATGGTGGGTGGCTAGGCATAAATGCCAACTACCCTCCCAACTACCACATGTGTAGTGGGCCCCACATTTGAATTCAAAATTCAAATGTCTGTACGAACATTTTCCGCGGCTCAATTCGTTTAATCCGATTAAACGAACTTTCGTCGCTAAAAATTAAATCTAATTTAATTAAATAACGATGCCTCGCAAATATATTACGAATGTCGTTTATGAATTAATTCTAAATTAATTCGTTTGTTCATATTAAAGTCCGACTTTAATTCCGTAATGAAATCCAATTCATATTAATATATCCAATATATTAATTTTAGACAATACGAATAAATTAAATAGAAAAATCAAATTTAACTATTAAATTTATTTTACCGATTAATTCCAAATTAATCTCGTTCTCTCTCTTCCGAACACATTTAATCCCAGATTAAATAATACCTCAATTAATCCCAGATTAATTTTATCTCTCTTAATTAATCCCAGATTAATTATCTCTCTTATTAATCCCAGATTAATTCTAATTAAATCAACTGTCATCGGTGTGAATCTTTGGGAAGCGACCCAAGAGATCCCTGGATATGTTGGCAGTAAATACGGTAATCGGATTATCCGAATACGTGTGTACCTCGTACCACGTGCTTACCGATTTACAAGACATGGTTGGCTTCTAGCAAAGCACCGTGCCTACCCAATTCTCCAGAAATATTCTTACTGGAATATATAATCTATGTCAGGCGTAGTATACGTAGTATTGCGTATTGCGATCCAGTATCGAATGTCATGTGCTAGGCCTGGGGCTGGAATGTGTCTGCCCCGTACGAAGCACATGTCGGATGTCTGGTAACTAGTCTCTATTATCGGATATACATGACCTAGTCATAATATCCCGATGACTGCAGTACTTAAGAGCACTAGTACCGTATCCTACGTGACATCATCTCCACTATGACTGGAGTGATACTTCCGTCTTGACATCACACCCAATACACTACGATTCTCAATATACCTTGTAGAGGCGTACACAGAACCGGTTAAAGCCCTGGACGACCAAAACTAAAGCATACCGATTATCGCAAGTATTAGCGGTGCAAGTCTCAGGTTAAGACCAAATACACCTACCCTGATTTCGGACTTCCATAGACACATAGTCATACTACCAATGGAATTCTGAGGGGTCTATCCAGAGCGAAGCTGTTTTCCGTACCATCGGTAAAACACAACCTCATATTACACTTGCATGAGTATCCTATACCCAAATATATGAGAACTATGTCGTTATGATCTCACATAACACACACAAGTGTAATACTAGTCTATTCCGCATTATCGATGTCCAGTCTCGATAATACTACGATTATGGATATTTAATGATTAATCCTTCGTGGACTGATACTGTCTCATATCATCTAAATCCAGGAACTAATCATAAGGACCTCCTATCATTTACACATCTAGGTGATCTAATCACAAATGATAAGAGTGCAATCTCCTTATCACATAGTTAATTTGTACAACAACACCATGATCTGTACAAATAGTGACGCTATGGGTCATAATTGTCCAACAACTGGTTTGTTGGCCAAAGTCAAGACCTTTGTCCGTCACGAATGTGTTTGAATCATGAAGGCTTTGTTCCATATCGGTGTCTTGTCCAAGTTTTGATTTGTTGGCCAAAGTCAAGATCACTTCTTGTCCATCGACATCGATTACGAAGCTTTCATAGTCAATGGGTTCCGCTTAACTGGGATCATTAAGTTTGTTGTGCCAAAGCCAAGGCTTAATTGATTCAGAGGAAAAAGGTTAGGGAATATATTGGATATATTGGCATATATAAGATATATGTTTCGGACTTGGATGTCCACCTACTGGATCTAGGAATTGGATGGGATCCAATTGATCTTAGAGATCTACCTAGTTAATTATCATACAATTGTTGGCCTAAGTCAAGATTGTGTGTTATTTAACGGGATACTAGCCCACTAGGAAACAAAGTTTCCCGAGTACTCAACAGAGGGTTAGAGGCTCGCCGAAAAATAGTGGGAGGCAAGTATTAAATTTGCAATATTCGTTTAGTTACTTGCCAATACGCGCTCATTTCAAATTTTTTCGTCAAATAATTAATATATTAGTTGGACTAATATTTAATCGTTGTTTTAATTTAACAGTTGGACTGTATTCAAACTACTTCAATTAATAGTTGATTTTATAATTGGATTTTAGTAATCAATATAATTGAATTTAAACCAATCAAATTATAGTTGATTATATAGTTAGACTATAGTAATCATTATAATCAATAATACCTAAAATCGTTGATTAAATAGTAGGACTATTAGAATCAAGATAGATGAAAGATTAGTGTTTAAAACATAATCTTGGGTGAAAATGTATTTAAACGACTTTTAATTTTCAAATTGGGAATAAAATCTCAGGATAATTGTAGGACACAGAAACCGGCGACGCTGTTCCGGGGTCGCGGCCCGGTCGGGAGTACGGAGTAGCCCGTGGGGGACTAAACCGGAGAAATAAAATGGAGTCGCCACCCAGTGTGAACCGGGAAAATGATTTAAGGTCGCACTCACCCCTCGCAAGGGAAGACCTCAAACCGTTGGGTTTGAAATGGCCCCTTACTTATGTCATTTGTAATGAACGGATTTGTGCAATTTTAACCAAGTCTACTCAACATACATTTGCAAAAGTAATCTACATCTAAGTTCATATACAGCCTAAATGTAATTTTGTATGATTTAAAAGTAAATTCTCATAACGACAAACATGCAATATCACACAATAAACATGTTGAATAAATAACGATCTAAACATAATGTAAATTAAATTCCTATTGCGAAAGGTAAATGACTAAATCATGCATAAAAAATAACGTACTAAAACTAAATCATACTGAAAATAAAAATAACCTCCTAACGGCCTAATCATGCTTAAATACAAGTTTGGATGAAATGTAATATGTGAATCTCTCAAGTGGTACGGGGCATTGTATCCCGAGTGCAAACCATAATACCGTCCATTCGGATTCGGCTATGGAAATTATGTCCGGGTTTCCATCCAATATACCACAACAGGGAGCACATATTCCATTCACCCGGAATCACATCATACACTAATTCACAATATTCATGCGAGATAAAGTGATGGAATAACTAAAAATAAAGGATAATAAATAAAATGGGTGCCCTCAGGTCTAACCTTTTTAGTCGCTTTTCGGGAGTGCGTTTCACGGTTCCGGAAGGGTTATCGTTCCACTGTTTTCACTGGTCCACTGTTTCCGCTGTTTTCACTATTTCACCGTTTCCGCTTTTTTCTCAGGTTTGCTATTTTTGCTGTTTCGTCTGTTTTCACTCGCGGTTTCCGCCCGCTCTTTTCTCTGATTCACTCACTGTTTCCGCTCGCTGTTTTCTCTGTTTTATCCACTGTTTTTAGGCTCTTTTTGGATTGGTTCAAGGGCTGTTTTGGTGTTGATTTTTGGGGCTATTTTTGGTTACGATTTTGGTTTATGCTACTCATTGTTCTCGGCTGGCTGAGGGAGGTTCACTTGGTCTTTGGGGGCTTCTGTCGTGGGTTCTTTGTGTCAACGTTTAAGCTGTGTGACTGACGTGTACGTGATTATAAACGGATTTGGTAAACGCATGGTGAGGTGTTGGGCTGCATGTGTTTGTGGTCTGTGATTGCCGAGTGTGGTTCTACATTCATGGTTGCATGTGCTGTTTTGCCTAGAGCTAATGGCGTGGGTTTGGGGGGTTTGAGTTTGGTTGATGCGTGAAGAGGGAGTGAGGGGCTGATGGGCTTGTTAGGGTTCTAAGCATGCATGGGGCTGCATGGCTCGTGAGGGAGGGCAGTTTTGTTGTGAAGGCTGTGTGATGCGTTGAATTGGTGAAGGGATGTGAGTACGTGGGACTGCTGGGCTTGTGTGCGCTAGTTTCGTGAGTGGGGGGAGCTGTGAAGGGCTTATTTGGCGTGGTGAATGGGCTGCTGTGAAGGGCTTATTTTCCGTGAATGTAGGGGCAGTTACGTGACTGAATAACTAGGTTTGTGAGGGACTGTGGCGTGAGGGATTCATTGGTTGTGCATGGTGTCAAGGAGGGCTATGCCGTGAGGGGTTTATTATTCACGCATGCATGGTTTGTATGGGAATGTTAACGTGGCTGTGTGGGGGTTATTTATGGAGGACCTGGTGCGTGATCTATGAATTAGGGTTGCTAGTGTGTGCCCTTTGTTGTTATAGCCAATAGTGGCGAGAGAGAGAGAGGTGGCCAAAGGATATGCGGTGAGTGAGGAGTGGGGTTCCCGTGTATTGCTCGCTAGGGTTTGTGGGTTGTTTTCTCGTGATGTCTAGGGTTTGTAGAGATGGTTGTGTTGCTGTTTGAGGTGAGGCCGAGAGAGGGCTGCGAGAGTGGGGTTTCACATGTGTATATGTGCTTGTGAGAAGGGTAGTGAGGCGTTTTTGACCTGGGGAGTGTGGGGGGAAGAAAGAGGGTAGGTTTCACGTGTGTATTGCTAGCTAAAGGAAGAAGGGTTTTTGGTCTCTTTTTATATTGGAGGGAGGTTAGGTGGAGAGTGAGGCCAATTAATGGTATTTGGTGGAGGGTGGATAATTTATTGGGGCTTTTGAAAAGAGAGAGGGAGGAGCCTGGGAGGCATGTGCAGGTGAGGTGCTAGGATAGAGGTGATTTGTATTTTAGTGTTTTGGAAAGTTGAATTTGTGCTGGTTTATTTATTTTTTTGGTTGAATTTGTGTGTATATTCACGTGGGGGAGTTGCCTTATTTAATGGGTTTGTCTTGTTTGTTGAATTGTTTTGAATTAATTATGGTTTGTTGAATTAGGACGTGAGGTGAAGAGTTATTAAATTGGTTTTGTTGTTTAGTGTTATTGTTTGTTGAAAGCGATGTGTGGGTTATTATTTTATTGTCTTGACTTTTGTTATTTGTTGTATTTTTGTTTGTTGAATTGGTGTTTTGTGTTAAATTATGTTTGTGGATAGTGACGTGAGGCTAAGGTTTTTGGCCGAGGGTAATTTTGAAACAAAGGTCCAACGAGGAAACCCGATGTTAAAAGAGCGAATCAAATCCAACAAAACGTCAATTCTTGACTCTTCCCTTCCGACGTCCGTTTCTCGCGACTTCCACGACATAAAAGGTAGTGCCTTCGTACGAGGCTCATCATCGGTACTTACATGCAAAAATACAGTGCCTACAGTCACCCCCACTTTGATGGGACTTGTGCAGTGTGTGACAATGACAATCCTATCAACAATACGTGCAATGCATTTTCACTTACCTGGCTCGCCAGCTATCACCTGGTTTGTCTGTTGCTCTGAACTGAATTTGATGATGTACCATTCCTGGAGTGCTAAACCCCGTACCTAGGGTGTCGCGGTAGTCCACAACACTTCACGATAGTCCACGTAATCTATATAGTCCACATAGTCCACGATAATCCACGGTAGTCCACGATAGTCCACGGTAGTCCACTTAATCCACATAGTCCAAATAGTCCACGATAATCCTCGGTAGTCCAAATAATCCACATAGTCCACGATAGTCCACGGTAGTCCACATAATCCACATAGTCCACATAGTCCATGATAATCCACGGTAGTCCACATAATCCACATAGTCCACATAGTCAACGATAATCCATGGTAGTCCACAACACTTCACGATAGTCCACGGTAGTCCACAACACGTCACGATAGTCCACGATAGTCCACAACACTTCACGATAGTCCACGGTAGTCCACAACACTTTATGATAGTCCATAGTAGTCCACGGTAGTCCACAACACTTCACGATAGTCCACGGTAGTTCCCAACACTTCACGATAGTCTACGCTAGTCCACGATAGTCCATAATACTCCTCGATAGTCCACGGTAGTCCAAATAGTCCACGACAATCCACAATACTTCCACGATAGTCCACGGTAGTCCACATAGTCCACGACAATCCACAATACTTCCACGATATTCCATGGTAATCCATATAGTCCACATAATCCACGATAATCCACGGTAGTCCACATAGTCCACACGCCGTAACCGGAAAAACTGATCTGATGTAGGCCTCAACCTTGGGACGCATCCCAAAACTGATGATGATTGAGTCTTGGCTTGTCAGCTGCCACCTGACTTGCCTGTTGATTCGAACTGTGCTGAAGATGCAGTGGACCTCGATCCTGGGACGCATCCCAATAACTGCAACCGAAAATGAGGGCCTCGACCCTGGGACGCATCCCAATAACTGCTGCACCGAAATGGGCCTCGACCCGGGGACACATCCCCCAATTAATGATGCAGTGGACCTCGATCCTGGGACGCATCCCAATAACTGAAACCGACAACGGGGGCCTCGACCTTGGGACGCATCCCGATAACATTGACAATGTAGGTCACGACCCTGGGACACATCCCCAAAACTGCTGATGATGTGAGGGGCCAACGACCCTGGGACGCATCCCGATAACTACAAATGATGATGTGGGTCACGACCCTGGGACGCATCCCCAAAACTGATACTGATGCTGATGTAGGCCTCGGTCCTGGGACTTATCCCTTGCAACTGATACTGATGATGACGTAGACCTCGGCCCTGGCACTCACCCCCGTAATTGATACTGATGATGACGTAGGCCCGGCCCTGGGACTCATCCCTAAAACTGATTCTGGTAAAGATGCGGACCTCGCCCTCAGAGTGCCATACCTGGCAAGACTGATTTTGATAAAGATGTTGGCCTTGCCCTCAGAGTTCCATACCCGGTAAGACTGATTCTAATAAAGTGGGCCCCGCCCATAGAGTGCCATACCCAGCAAGACTGATTCCGATAAAGATGTGGGCCTCGCCCCAAACTGATACTGATATGGACCTCGCCCCCAGAGTGCCATACCCGGCCAGACTAATAATGATAATGTGGGCCTCGCCCCCAGAGTGCCATACCCGGCAAGACTGATGCTGATGGTTCATTTCCGAACTGTGATGTGAGGTGGTCCATTCCTGAACCGTGATGAACGTGGGCTTTATTCCCTGGGCTTCATTCTCGAAACCATTGATAATGTGGGCGTCGACCCCCTGGGATTCATTCTCGAAAACTGCTGATAATACGGGCTTCCCCCCTTGGGATTCATTCCTGAAACTGATGATAATGTAGGCCTCGACTCTAGGATTCATTCCAAAATTCTGTTGATGTGGGCCTCGACCCTGAGATTCATTCCCGGATTCATTCCAAAACTCTGCTGCTGTAGGTCTCGACCCTAGGACTCATCCCCAAAACTGAAACTGATATGGGCCTCAACCCTGGGACTCATCCCCAAAACTTCTACTCATATGTTACTGATTCTGGTTGGCTTGTCTTTACCGCTTTCCTCTTTTTCTTCTTTGAAACCTGTGAATACAAAATAAACACAAACAACAAAAAGAATGCAAAATGTGTTACATGTATGCATGCATGCATGGATGAATTTCCTATTCCATCGGGTTAGGTCTTCTACCAGTTCTCCCGGTGTCATTCGCCTATAACTGTCTTTGATCGCCCCATGGGTCTGCTTACAGTTTCTTTCTGTCAATTCTCTTCTGGTGATTGCTTTTGGTCCCATGACTCAATATCTCGTTATGTCCCTGATTCACGATGTGGTAGACTGGTCGCCCCCAGTCTTGGTTTAGCTTTCTGCTCCCCGCTGTTTGCACTTGGTCAAGATGAACCACATGTTGGGGGCCTTCCATATCATCATACTATATTACATGCTACGAAATAGTCCCAATAGTTATACATATCATCGTCCTCAAAGAATGCTTAGTAATGAAACCAGAGAACTTTCAAAAACGCTTAATGCAACTCAAATATGAGTTTTTGAATAAATGATCTGGACCAGACTCAAATGTGCGTGTGTGTCGAGGCTCTTTCGCAGCTAATCCTTAAGTAAGCCAACTCGATGATTTCATCTCGGAGAATTGGATCAGTAGGTCTAACCAACCTAGAAGTCTTGATCATACTTTGTGATTACTTCCGCGTACTCAACATGATATGGTTTTTCTCTTCTTTTTATTTTGTCTCTTTTTTTCTTTCTTTTCATTTTTGAATTTTCTTCTCTTTTTTTTTTTTCTTTCTCTTTTTTTTTCGACAACACATACCCTTTAAGGTAGCATTTCTCCTTATGGTGGTCCTAATACTAGCCCATGGGTAGCTTCACGCTTATCGGTTATAGGTGGCCTATTTTTTTTTTCTTTTCTTTTCAGAGACTTTTTCTTTGTTTCCAACCATATCATATATCGTAGCATAAGTAAACTAGGATGGAAATACAGGCAAATGGTCATTCATTGATCCGCCATCTCTTCAACTAGTCATCTTGTCGACTACTTAGACTTCCACTGCTAAGATGCTAAGATCCTATAGTGTAGTACTTACGAGTCTAGCATAGATCAACTATTCAAAGCATCAGATAAAAGCATATCAAGAGTTTATCGTTTCTAAGATTTCATCCTAAAGCAAACGATTTCATCATCGGACTTATGTCTAACTATTAAAGACTAAAAACAAACAAATTTTTTTTTTTCTCTTTTTTTTGTTTGTTTTTTTTTTTTGTTTTGTTTTGTTTTGTTTTGTTTTGTTTTGTTTTGTTTTGTTTTTTTTTTTTTTTGAAGGCCCCCCAATGGTCTTCCGTTTCTTCGGCTTCTTTTCCCAATATCCATGTTTGCTAAACTCTTATTGACAAGTCTTCTTTTCTAACCCAACAGATATATATGATGGCTTTTAAGACACAAGGGTTAACATGATGCGTGTATGTATGAGATGCGTACGATACAAGGAATATATAAGTCGGTCCATTACCATTTTAAAGCATTTAATCATACTATTACTCGGTGTAAACTTGTCCCAGTTGAAAAGTCCCAACAAGTTATACTTTTGCGATAACATGGCCAAACAAACAACTTCAAATGATAAGAGACCTAAACACAAAATAGGCCATCGGCATTTTAGAAGCTTTTGGCCCAATTGTCAAAGGACACGACCTCGTCCCAGTTTAAATGGCCCAACAAGTTCATATCTCTTGAAAAGAGGTTCAATTGAATCCAAATGACGATGGTCTTAAACACAAGCATAAATAAATAATTTCTAAGGGTCATACAATTAAGGTTCACATGTAGGTTTCAGAAGTGTAAACAAAAGCTCTCGCTGACGAAGGATTGCCCACAACTATGACTCCCCACTCAAGGGTTCAAACGACCAAGTGAGCGCACTTTTTTTATACCTTACGGTACGTGCCAACGAGTTACTGTATGTGACTAACTGTCAAATGGATTTCCCGTTGTAGATTCCCCAGAGGGAGGGTGGAGCGAGGCTCTTTAAGTACCCAAGCCTCTTAGGCTCTTATCGCTTGGTGTCAGGAATAAACAACGAGTCCTCCCCAAATTAGTCTATCACAATGAGCTACGAGTGAATGATTATCTAGGTGCTTTCACACAGCCTTTCCTTATAGAAAGGTAGTGAGTGAAGAAAGACACCAAACCATCACCTAGCCTTAAGAATGCCTTTGATTAAACTCCTTAAACCTACAGTAGACATGGTTAATTAAAGCACAAATCACAAACATTACAAGACATTATTTCGGGGCCGATTCTCTATCCCCAGTGGAGTCGCCAGACTATAGGACACAGAAATCGGTGACGCTGTTCCTGGCTCGCGGCCCGGTCGGGAGTATGGAGTAGCCCGCGGGGGACTAAACCGGAGAAATAAAATGGAGTCGCCACCCGGTGTTGAAAGGCCGCACTCACCCCTCGCAAGGGAAGACCTCAAACCGTTGGGTCCGAAATGGTCCCTTACTTATGTCACTTGTAATGAAAGGATTTGTGCAATTTTAACCAAGTCTACTCAACATACATTTACAAAAGTAATCTACATCTAAGTTCATATACAGCCTAAATGTAAGTTTGTATGATTTAAAAGTAAATTCTCATAACGACAAACATACAATATCACACAATAAACATGTTGAATAAATAACGATCTAAACATAATGTAAATTAAATTCCTATTGCGAAAGGTAAATGACTAAATCATGCATAAAAAATAACGTACTAAAACTAAATCATACTGAAAATAAAAATAACCTCCTAACGTCCTAATCATGCTTAAATACAAGTTTGGATAAAATGAATATGTGAATCTCTCAAGTGGTACGGGGCATTGTATCCCGAGTGCAAACCATAATACCGTCCATTCGGATTCGGCTATGGAATTTATGTCCGGGTTTCCATCCAATATACCACAGAGGGAACACATATTCCATTCACCCGGAATCACATCATACACTAATTCACAATATTCATGCGAGATAAAGTGATGGAATAACTAAAAATAAAGGATAATAAATAAAATGGGTGCCCTCAGGTCTAACCTTTTTAGTCACTTTTCGGGAGTGGCGTTTCCACGTTCTGGAAGGTTATCGTTCCACTGTTTTCACCGGTCCACTTTTTTTCCGCTGTTTTCACTATTTCACCCGTTTCTTCTGGTTTTTTCTCAGTTTGATATTTTTGGCTTTTCGTCTGTTTCACACTCGCGGTTTCGTCAGCCCGCTCTTTTCTCTGATTCACTCACTGTTTCCACTCGCTGTTTTCTTTGTTTTTATCCACTGTTTTTCAGGCTCTTTTTGGATTGGTTCAAGGGCTGTGTTTGGGTGTTGATTTTTGGGGCTGTTTTTGTTAGGATTTTGGTTTATGCTGCTCGTTGTTCTCTCGGCTGGCTGAGGAGGTTCACATGGTCTTTGGGGGCTGCTGTCGTGGGTTCTTTGTGTCAACGTTTAAGCTGCGTGACTAACGTATACGTGATTATCAACGGCTTTGGTAAAGGCATGGTGAGGTGTTGGGCTGCATGTGTTTGTGGTCTGTGATTGCCGAGTGTGGTTCTACATTCAGGGTTGCATGTGTTGTTTTGCCTAGCTAGTGGCGTGGGTTTGGGGGGTTTGAGTGTGGTTGATGCGTGAAGAGGGAGTGAGGGGCTGCTGGGCTTGTTAGGGGCTGCATGGCTCGTGAAGGAGGGCAGTTTTGTTGTGAAGGCTGTGTGATACGTTGAATTGGTGAAGGGATGTGAGTACGTGGGACTGTTGGCCTTGTGTGCGCTAGTTTCGTGAATGGGGGGAGCTGTGAAGGGCTTATTTGGCGTGGTGAATGGGCTGCTGTGAATGGCTTATTTTCCGTGAATGTAGGGGTAGTTACGTGACTGAATGACTAGGTTTGTGAGGGACTGTGGCGTGAGGGATTCATTGGTTGTGCATGGTGTCAAGGAGGGCTATGCCGTGAGGGGTTTATTATTCACGCATGCATGGTTTGTATGGGAATGTTAACGTGGCTGTGTGGGGGTTATTTGTGGAGGTCGTGGTGCGTGATCTATGAATTAGGGTTGCTAATGTGTGCCCTTTGTTGTTATAGCCAATAGTGGCGAGAGAGAGAGAAGGTGGCCAATGGATGTGAGGTGAGTGAGGAGTGGGGTTCAGGTGTATTGCTCGCTAGGGTTTGTGGGTTGTTTTCTCGTGATGTCTAGGGTTTTTAGAGAGGGTTGTGTTGCTGTTTGAGGTGAGGCCGAGAGAGGGCTGCGAGAGTGGGGTTTCACATGTGTATATGTGCTTGTGAGAAGGGCAGTTAGGCGTGTTTGACATGGGGAGTGTGGGGGGAAGAAAGAGGGTAGGTTTCACGTGTGTATTGCTAGCTAAAGGAAGAAGGGTTTTTGGTATTTTTTTATATTGGAGGGAGGTTAGGTGGAAAGTGAGGCCAATTAATTGTATTTGGTGGAGGGTGGATAATTTATTGGGGCTTTTGAAAAGAGAGGGGGGAGCCTGGGAGGCATGTACAGGTGAGGTGCTAGGATAGAGGTGATTTGGCTTTTAGTGTTTTGGAAAGTTGAATTTGTGATGGTTTATTTATTATTTTGGTTGAATTTGTGTGTGTATTCACGTGGGGGAGTTGCCTTATTTAATGGGTTTGTCTTATTTAATGGGTTTGTCTTGTTTGTTGAATTGTTTTGAATTAATTATGGTTTGTTGAATTAGGACGTGAGGTGAAGAGTTATTAAATTGGTTTTGTTGTTTAGTGTTATTGTTTGTTGAAAGAGATGTGTGGGTTATTATTTTATTGTCTTGACTTTTTTTATTTGTTGAATTTTTGTTTGTTGAATTGGTGTTTTGTGTTAAATTGTGTTTGTGGATAGTGACGTGAGGCTAAGGTTTTGGGCCGAGGGTAATTCTGAAACAAAGGTCCAACGAGCAAACCCGATGTTAAACAAGCGAATCAAATCCAACAAAACGTCAATTCTTGACTCTTCCCTTCCGACGTTCGTTTCTCGCGACTTCCACGACATAAAAGATAGTGCCTCCGTACGAGGCTCATCATCGGGACTTAAATGCAAAAATCCAATGCCTACAATAGTCCTTAAGGCCGAAAAGTTACTTTATTTGATAGAGTGACGTCTCGAGCCTAAGCACGGAGTTGAGCAAATAGTAGAACATGATATTTGGAATATTCATGTGATGATAAATTTAGTGTTTAATTTGTTATGGTTGCCGCAAAGACTCCTTAATTTCTTAGTCAGAACTAATGATTAGATCCTTAAGGTATGATATTGAAATTAACGGATCTTCATAGATCTATTCTTAGATCTTAGAAGTGCAAAATTGCAATAGAAAACTCTTGGAGAGTTAATGGCTATACTCAATGAGACAAAGCCAGAGTTTGCAATAAGGCAAGAAGCGCAATGCGCATCTTAATTCGACATCTCAGTTGGCCAAAGCTTGGCTAAAGGCTTCTGGGGTGTGGAAAAGGGGCAAAGGCAAAATCATTATAATCTTCTGGGAAAACAAAGGACATATCCCAAGATGTCTGCCTAAACTGTGGCAAATAGGGTCACTGGAAGCATGACTATCGTATGGATAAGGCAGACATGAAAGAAGTGAAGAGGGGCAAGGCTCCGGCTTCAAATATGTTTGTAATAAACATGTTCGCTACTATTATTAAAATTGGATTTTAGATACTGAGTGTGGTACATAAATATGTGCTGATGTACAGAATCTGCGAGAGCATGATACTGACTTCACATGAGATTGATCTGCGAATTGGAAACGAAATGATAGTCGCTGTTTTAACCGTAGATACCTAAGTTTAGGAACTACCCTTCGGGTGTGTACTTAAATTAGGAAACTGTTATAATGTAACTAGTTTGACTATAAACATTATCTCCATATCAGGGTTTAACCCGTTGCGGGTATACCTTTATATTCTAGAACACTAAAGTATTTTATTTTATAAAGGTGATATTGAGATAAACACATTAGATGTGAATAAAAGTATTTATATTTTGAATATAAATCAATCTCAAACGTATAACATGACAAACAAATAGCTCAAACTGATTTAATCAGTTGAGACTTATAAGTGGCATTGATATCTGGGACACATTAAACAAGACTCGTATATCCACACTTTTGAAGAGTGGATACTAGGACGAATTTGATTCTATTCAAATAATGTCTACGAATCTAGTTTATAGGCAAAGTGCCTAAAATACTTTTTTACTTGGTAAAAGTGTAAGTGCCACCGATCTGTTAGCCCTCGTTGATAGTGACGTAAGTGGGCCCATGTCTAGCTAGGCTAGATGTGGATATGAATGTTTCGTGACCTTTACGGATGTGGCATCGCGTTATGGTTATGTGTTTCTATGGAAACACGGATCGTAAAATTTTGATAATTCAAAGAGTTTCGACACGAAGTAGACAAACATGATCGGCAAAAGTATTAAACTATCACAGTTAGACCATGATGGAAAATACTTAAGAAATAAGTTTCTCAAATACTTGAAAGAGTATAGTATTCTTTCAATGAGGACTCCTCCCGAAACACGTCAATTTGACGGTGTGTCCGAATAGAGAAATCGAATTTTGTTGGACATGATAAGGTTAATCATGAGTTGCTTTGAGCTATCATTTCCTTCAAAGGATACGCATTAAACAGTGCAAAACTTATTTTGAATAAGGTTCCATAAAATCAGTTTGACAGACTTCATATTAGATATGAACATGAAAGAAACCGAGTTTCTAAATCCTGAAGATTTGGGTATGCTAGGCATATGTTTGGATGATACCAAACTAAAACTAAAATCGGATAAGTGCCTAAGTTGTGGGTTATCCTAGGGAAACCAAAGTATAGTACTTATACAACTCACTAGAGAAAAATGTAATAGTTGCTCGCCATGCGGTTTTCCTAAGAGGAATATCGATATGCAGTGGTAAGTGGGAGGAAAGTAAAACTCGATGAAAATCGGAGTAATACTATTCCAGGCACCGATTCCTTAATGGAACACAAACAGTTCATCAAGGATGAAACTCTACCAATAATCTTCGAATACACAAGAACCGCCCTAGTCGGAGAGAGTCAGAAAACAACCTGGGAGGTATGGGTTTCTGATCTCACCTCATAAAGATGTCAATCTAATTGAGGAATACGAACTGACTACGTATGAGGAAGTGATACAAGGTATCGACTCCTTATAATGGAAAAGTGCCATGAAGTCCGAAATGGATTCCATCTATACCAACTAAGTTTAGATACTAGTTGATGTACCGAAAGGCATTGTGCCAATTGGTACTATATAATTAAGTCTTCAAGGAAGACATACATGGGAGGCAACATACCAACGTACTAAGCTAGGCTTGTAGCGAAAAGGTATCGTTATCAACATTGTGTCGATTACGACGAAACCTTTTAACCGTTGCCATTGTTAAATCCATTTGGACAATGCTTGCATATGTTGCATGTTTCATTTATGAAATATGGCAGCTGAACGTCAAAATCGCTTTCCTTAAATGGAAACCTTTTGGAGGATGTTTATAACATCCTGACGGTTTTGTCGTACCAAAACGAGCAGACAAGGTTTGCAAGTTAATTCGATCCATTTATGGATTGAGGCAAGCATTGCGTTCTTGGAATTATCGTTTTGATGTAATCATAATGGTGTATGAATTAATTCAAAACGAAAATGATTCTTGTGTATATAAAGAGGTTAGTATGAGCGCACTGACAATGAATGTCCTAAGTAATGATGACATGTCATTTCTTGGAAATGATATTCCATAATACAATCGGTGAAAGCTTGGCTTTCAAGAAAATTCTCCGTAGAATTTTTGGGAGAAACAACCTTTATTCTAGGAATAAAGATCTACTGGGATAGATCTAAAAGTTGTTAATACTCTCCGAGAACTCGTACATTGAAATAAATATACGCGACCTCGTGTCTCATATGCTTTGAGCATATGAAGTCACAATCAGGCCAATCCAAGTGATAGTCACTGGATTGATGTTAAGAACATCCTTTAGTATCTTAGATGAACTAAGGATGCTTTCTTATACTAGGGAGAAAGAGAACTTGAAGTGACTGGGTTCACTGCTGCAAGTTTCCAAACCGATAAAATGACTATGAGTCGTAAGAACGGTACTATAAAGTTTGAATGATGGAACAATGAGCTGGAAATCTTCCAAGCAAGACTTTGTTACCGAATAAACAACAAAAGTGGATTATTGCTGCAGCTGAGGCAGCAATAGAAACCTTTTGGATTGATAATAATCCTAATCAGATTAGGAGTAGTTCTATTAGCAGCTGAGCTAGGCTACAGCACAGGCTAAAGAATTAATGGTCTCATCAACGATCCATATATATACTTTAATATTCATCTGATTCGTTCGGATCATACATCGTGGTGATGTGATGATCGTATAAATTGCATCAGATGAAAACACCGTAAATCCACTGACGAAAGCTTTTTCTCAGCAGAAGTTTGAGCGAACCGTACATAGTTCGGGTGTAGGACACTTGAGTGATTTGCTATAGGCCAAGTGGGAGATTGCTTGACAATTATGACCAATAACATCACTATTTGTACAGATCATGGTGTTGTTGTACAAATTAACTATGTGACAAAGGAAATTGCCCTTTTATCATTTGTAATTGGATTACCTAGATGTATAAATGATAAAAGGTCCATATGATTAGTTTCGGATTGAGATGATATGAGACAGTATCAATCCACGAAGGTTTAATCATTAAATATCCATAGTCAGAGTATTATCGAGATTGGAAATCGATAATGCGTAAAAAACTAGTATTACACTGTGAGCGTTGGGGAGCATAACGACATAGTTCTCATATATTTGGGGTATAGGATACTCATGCAAGTGTAATATGAGGTTGTGTTTACCGATGGTACGGAAACAGCTTCGCTCTGGATAGACCTCGGAATTCCATTGGTAGTATGACTATGTGTCTATGGAAGTCCGAATCACGGTAGGTGTATTTGGTCTTAACCTGAGACTTGCACCGCTAATATTTGCGAAAATCAATATACTTTTGGTTTGTGGTCGTCCAGGGCTTTAACAGGTTCTGTTACGCCTCTTCTTGGTATATTGAGAATCGTAGTGTATTGGGTGTGATGTCAAGATGGAAGTATCACACTCCAGTCATAGTGGAGATGATGATCACGTAGGATACGAACTGGTGCTCTTATGTACTGGCAGTCATCGGGATAATATGACTAGGTCATGATTATCCGATTATAGAGACTAGTTACCAGAGATCCGATATGTGCTTCGTACGGGGCAGACACAATTCCAGCCCCAGGCCTAGCACGTGACATCTAATGCTGGATTGTAATACGCAATACTACATATATTACGCCTGATATAGATCACATCCTATAAGAATATTTCTGGAGAATTGTGTAGGCACGGTGCTTTGCTAGAAGCCAACCATGTCTTGTAAATCGGTAAAAACATAGTACTAGGTACGTACGTGTTGGATAGTCCGACGACCGGATTTACTGCCAACATATCTGGGGATCTCATGGGTCGCTTCCCGAAGATTCACCGATGACGTATGACTCGCACTTTATTAATCTGGGATTAATTAATAAGAGAGAGAGAAAATTAATCTGGGATTAATTACGGAGATATTTTATCTGGGATAAAATATTAATTAGAGAGAGAGAACAATTAATTTGGAATTAATCGATAAAATAATATATTCGATATATTATACGAAATTGGATTTCGACGTGGAATTAAAATTAGGGCGAACGAGTTAATTTAGAATTAATTCGTTAGCGATGTGAATAGTAATTTTTCTAGGCATAATTATTTAATTGAATTTGATTTAATTACATCGCAATGGAAAATTCGTTAATTTCGGAATTAGCGAACCCGAGCCTGGGAGTGTTTGCGGGCCCACTCGTATTTTGAATCAAGTGCGGCCCATAAGTCACATCAAGCGTCAAATCACTAGTCAATCAAGTGATGGAAGTAACATCACTTTGAGTGAAGTGCTGCTTGTCATCATTGATTGATGTGAATAGTTGATTGGGGTGGTTGAAGACTTAATGTCTTGTACCAATTTTTGTATCTTGAAAAATGGTAATTGTTTTTGGTATTTGTTTTTTGGAAATCAAATAAACCAAAAATATATATTACACATATTTTTCTCTTCCCTCTCTCTCTCCCACGCACGGTTTTGGAAACCTTTTTCCCTCATCTCCCTCTCTCGGCTTTGAAGCCAATTTTCTTCTCCATTTCTTGCTAGGCCGAGAACAAGAAGAAACTCAAGGAAGATTTGTGGCAAATCTTTCCATTGCTAGCACATAAAGAGTCATCCAAAGGTGATAGGGAAACCTATTCATGAGCATGGAATCACAAAAAAAAGCTTGGAGCTTGGAGATCCATCCATGGAGTTGACCGAATCTTGGAGAGAACAAAAGAATGCCATGGTCGAAAGCTTCAAGGAAGGTGCCAAGATTTTTTGTGTTCATCGCATCGCAAAGCCAATCAATGTAAGTATGATTCCGCCATATTTATTTTGAGTATTCACACATGATTTCTATGCTTGAATGATCCTTGGGACTAACCTAGAAACCCAACACAATCAACATAAGATTTTATATGTATCTCATACACATCCAAATATAAAATACATATACATTTATGATATTAGTCAAATATCTCAATTTGACAATTAATTAATGTGTATTTGAATTAATCAAGCATTTAAAACGAATACACAAAAATTAAGGAATTGACTATCGGGTCCCTACACACGTATTTTGCATCTAACCTTTAAACTACTTTATAAATAATCATCACTATTTGTACAGAACATGGTGTTGTTGTACAAATTAACTATGTGACAAAGGAAATTGCTCTTTTATCATTTGTAATTGGATTACAAAGATACATAAATGATAAAAGTCCATATGATTATTTCCGGATTAATAAGATATGAGACAGTATTAATCCACTAAGATTTAATCATTAAAACATCCCTAGTCGTAGTATTATCGAGATTGGACATCGATAATGCGAAATAGACTAGTATTACACTTGTGCGTGTTATGGGAGCATAACGACATAGTTCTCATATATTTGGGTATTGGATACTCATGCAAGTGTAATAGGAGGTTGTGTTTACCGATGGTACGGAAATAGCTTCGCTCTTGATAGACCCCTCGGAATTCCATTGGTAGTATGACTATGTGTCTATGGAAGTCCGAATCAGGGTAGGTGTATTTGGTCTTAACCTGAGACTTGCATCGCTAGTACTGGCGACAATCAATATACTTTGGTTTTGGTCGTCCAGGGCTTTAACAGGTTCTGTGTACGCCTCTTCTGGGTATATTGGGAATCGTAGTGTATTGGGTGTGATGTCAAGATGGAAGTATCACTCCAGTCATATGAAGATGATGGTCACGTAGGATACGGAACTAGTACTCTTTAGTACTGCAGTCATCGGGATAATATGACTAGGTCATGATTATCCGATTATAGAGACTAGTTACCGGAGATCCGACATGTGCTTCGTACGGGGCAGACACAATTCCAGCCCCAGGCCTTACATGTTACATCCGATACTGGATCGCAATACACAATACTACGTATACTACGCCTGATATAGATTACATATTCCTTTAAGAATATTTCTGGAGAATTGGGTAGGCACGGTGCTTTGCTAGAAGCCAACCATGTCTTGTAAATCGGTAAAAATGCAGTACTAGGTACGTACGTGTTCGGATAGTCCGACGACCGGATTTACTGCCAACATATCCAGGGATCTCATGGGTCGCTTCCTGAAGATTCACCGATGACGTATGACTCACACATTATTAATCTGGGAATAATAAGTAGAGAGAGAAAATTAATCTAGGATTAATTACGGAGAATTTTATCTAGGATAAAATTCATACTAAGAGAGAGAAATGATTAATTTGGAATTAATCGATAAAATAATATATTCGATATATTAAACAAAATTAGATTTCGACGCAGAATTAAAATTAGATTTTAATTCGGGCGAACGAGTTAATTTAGAATTAATTCGTTAGCGATGTGAATAGTAATTTTGCTAGGCATAATTATTTAATTAAATTTGATTTTAGTTACGTCGCAACGAAAAATTCGTTAATTCGGAATTAGCGAACCCGAGCCCGGGAGTGTTTGCGGGCCTACTCGCATTTTGAATCAAGTGGGGCCCATAAGTCACATCACTAGTCAACTTTATCACTTAAATGTGATGGAAGTTGTTGGTAGGTGGTTGAGTGTGAAACACACTAGTGTGATGGCTTGAAAGACATTTACCATTTTTATTATTTTTGGTATTTGACTTTCATTTTGTGTAATTAGATTACACAACACAAAACAACACAACTTCATCTCTCTCACTCTCTCTCTCACGGCATTCTTGCCATTTTCTCTCTAATTTCTTGGCTTGGCCAAGAACAAGAAGAAACCAAAGGGAAATTTTGTGGAAAAATTTCCAAGGTGCTAGCACACTAAAGGAGTCTTACAAAGGTGATAGGGAAACCCATTCATGAGCATGGAATCCATTATCAAAGCTTGGAGCTTGAAGACAACACAAGGAGCACAAATGAGAGGCATGGCCGAGAGCTTTAAGGAGTAGAAAGTTTTGTGTTCTTCGCATCGCAAAGCCGATCAAAGTGAGTATTTCCGCAACTTTACTTTGTTGTATTCGCACTTTTCATCGCTTAATATGATCTTGATTTGACCTAGAAAACCCAACAATGGTATCAGAGCCATGATTAATCATGAAATTGGAATTAGGGTTCTTAACTTTAAATTTGGGTAAAATTGATTTGAGCATGATTTGATGAAATTGTTTGTTTGAATATGCTTGAATGATGATAACTTAGAGTTATGCATGATCAATTTCATGAAAATTGAATTGGATTAGATTTTCCCCAAAAATTAGGCTTGGCCGAGAGTTTGAGAAGCCCTAATGTCATGGTGATTTTTGTTTTTTTGATCATTGGATGAGTTGAAAGTCTTGGGATAAATTGATTTAGGATTTAATTGGATTAAAATCGAAATCGGATTTAAAATCCCTCTTATTGTCGTGAGATATATAGCATGGAAATGAATTGATTTTTTTGATTCAATAATGTTGGACATGTGTTGATGATGATAAGCATGATTAATTATGTAAATTGATGTTTTGGAAATGTTAATTTGAATAATTAATTATGGCTAAACACTTTAATTAATTTAATTGTGATAGTTGGAATATTGTGATTAAATTAAATGGGCTTAATTTGGAATTGGGCTTATAAAGTTGTATTTGGGCTTAATGGGCTTGGTTGGGCCAAGTTTGGTTTAGGTTAATTGGTTGGATCCAATTGGGCCTAAAACCATTTCCATAAAGTCCAAATATAATTAAATGGACCTTTAAAATTTTAATTGGGCCTAATGGGCCTAAATTGATTTTTGGCAAATGGTGATTCCTTATTGGGCTTTGGTTGCCAAAGTCCATGCCTTATAAATTAATTGAAAGCCCATTGGACTTTATTTAAATTGACATTGGATGTTAATTGGGCTTTGAGACCCGTAATGATTAGATTTAGAATCTAAGTCGCAAAGGCTCATTAATAAAGTGTAATTATTTAATTTGGAATCAAATAAAGAATTAGTATTGAATGCAAATTAAATTGGATTTAATATTGTAGTTTGATATAATTCAAGAATTCGTACTTTGAGTACTTATTCTTAAAACGAGTTTGACTCGCTCAAATCAAATCGTTGTTTAAACATTGGATGGTCATTAATTTCAGATTAATTAATTGGATTAGATTGATTGATAACATGCTTTGTGTGAATACATGGATGTGATGTATGAATAATGTATATCGGATGGATATTAGATGGGTGAGGGCAATTTTGGAAATTGTTGTAATAAATTTAGAATTTATTAAATTGGACCTGTGTGTCCAGCCTATTACCTCTTGACTCTTTGTATTTCTCTTCTCACCTATTCCCATCAATGTAAATGAGGTTTCTTTAGAAGTGTTATGTAATTGGGTAGAAGTAAGATTTGTGCTAGCATGAGAGAGGAAAGTGAGAGATTTGTTCTAGGAACAAGTTGTTTTAAATATCCATCCGCATATCATTGTTAATTTATTTATCGCGCCTTATTATGCTTTTAGAATGCATGTTTAAGGGTGTATGATGAGACCTAATTAAAGATAATTAATTGGTTGCCAATTACGCGAAAAACCCTCAACATATATTAAGCGTTTTTCCTTCCATTGAATGATTCATTCTCAAGATCCAAGATTGGCACTAGTTTGTTGGCCAATGTCAAGGCCTTTGTCCATCGCGGATTTGTTTGAATCATGAAGGCTTTGTTCCATATCGCATGTCTTGTCCAAGTTGTGATTTTTTGGCCAAAGTCAAGATCACTTATTGTTCATCGACATCGATTACGAAGGTTTCCATGGTCAATGGGTCCCACTTAACTGGAATCATTAAGTTTGTTGTGCCAAAGCCAAGGCTTAAATGATTAAGAGGAAAAAGGTTAGGGAATATATCGGATATATTGGCATATATTAGATATATGTTTCGGACTTGGATGTCCACCTACTGGATCTAGGAATTGGATGAGATCCAATTGATCTTAGAGATCTACCTAGTTAAATATCATACAACTTGTTGGTCAAAGCCAAGGTTGTGTGTTATTTAACGGGATCCTAGCCCACTAGGAAATAAGGTTTCCCGAGTACTCAACAGAGGGTTAGAGGCTCGCCGAAAAATAGTGGGATGCAAGTATTAAATTTGCAATTTCGTTTAGATACTTGCCAATACGCGTTCATTTCATTTTTCGTCATTACTCGAATAAATATTAGTTGGACTAATATCGTTGTTTTAAATTAAACAGTTGGACTGTATTCAAACTACTTCAATTTATAGTTGATTATATAATTGGATTATAGTAATCAATATATTTGAATTTAAATAATCAAATTATAGTTGATTATATAGTTAGACTATAGTAATCATTATATTTAATAGTACCCGAAATCGTTGATTCAATAGTTGGACTATTGGAATCAAGATAAATGAAAGATTAGCGTTTAAAACATAAACCTGGGTGAAAATGTCTTTAAGCGGCTTTAATTTTAAAATTGGGAATAAAACCTCAGGATAGTCCTCGGAACTGAGAAGTTACTCTATTTGATAGAGCAATCTCTTGGGCCTAAGCCCGGAGTTGAGCAAATAGTAGAACATGATCTTTGGAAGATTCATGTAATGATAACTTTAGTGCTCAATCATTTATGCTAGATGTAATGACACTTTAATTTCATTGTCAAAATTAAGGATTAGACCATTGTATTATGAATATGAAATTAAAGATCGTCATAGATCTATTCTTAGATCTTAGAAGTACAAATTGCACAAGGAAGCTCTTTAGCTCATGTATATCAGAGGGTACATCTGTCGAGAGATGTCGTATATGATTGCTGACATCGATCAGCTAGGTTAGCTAGGCATTACCTACGTGGCCGAGACTACAAAGTTTTGATCTTATAGTCTCTACCCAAAAGCTGGGGCAGGTTCATTATGAACCAAGAGTAAACTCTTGGAGAGTTGATGGCTATGCTCTAGGAGGTAGAGCTAGAGCTTCTAAAATGGGCAAAGGCAAAATCATCACGGTCTTCTAGGAAGACACAGGACATATCCCAAGATGTCTGCCTAAACAATGGCAAACGAGGTCACTGGAAGCATGACTGCCGTATGGACAAGGCAGGCATGAAGGAAGTGAAGAGGGGCAAGGCTACGGCTTCAAGCATGTTTGTCATAAACATGTTCACTACTAGTTTCAAAATTGGATTTTGATACTAAGTATTATACATAAAATATGTACTGATGTGCGGAATCTGCTGATTAGCATGAGACTGACTTCAGTTGAGACTTATCTACGAGTCGAAAATGGGACGGGAGTCGCTGTTTTAACCATAGAAACCTAAGTTTAGGAACTACCCTTCGGGTATGTACTTAAATTAGGAAACTGTTATAATGTACCTAGTTTGACTAGAAACATTATCTCTATATCAGAGTATAACTCGTTGCGGGTATACCTTTATATTCTAGAACACTAAAGTGTTTTATTTTATAAAGATGATAATGAGATAACCACATTAGATGTGAATAGTGGGCCAATATCTAGCTAGGCTAGAGGTGGATTTCAATACATCGTAACCTTTACGGATGTAGCATCGCGTTATGGTTATGTGTTTCTTCTGGAACACGAATCGAAAAATTTTGATAAATTCAACGAGTCTCGACACGTAGTAGACAAACAGATCGGCAAGAGTATTAAACTGTCACGATTAGACCGTGATGAAAATACTTAAGCAATAAGTTTCTCAAATACTTGAAAGAGTATAGTATTCTTTCAATGTGGACTCTTCACGGAACACCTCAATTTGACGGTGTGTCCGAATTGAGAAACCAAATTTTGTTGGACATGATAAGGTTAATCATGAGTCGTTCTGAGCTACCATTTTCCTTCTAGGGATACGCATTAAATAGTGCAAAACTTATTTTGAATAAGGTTCCATAAAAATCTGTTTGACATACTTCATATTAGCTATGAACAGGAAAGAAACAAGGTTTTCCCATTCCTGAAGATTTTGGAATGTTGGGCATATGTTTGGATGATACCAAACTAGAACCCAAATCGGATAAGTGCCTAATTTGTAAGTTATCTTAGGGTAACCAAAGTATAGTACTTATACAACTCACAAAAGAATAATTTAATTGTTGTCCTCCATGCGGTTTTCCTAAGAGGAATACTTATATGCAACGGTAAGTGGGAGGAAAGTAAAACTCGATGAAAATCGGAGTAATACTGTTCTAGGCACCGACTCTTTAATGGAACACAAACAGTTCATCAAGGATGAAACTGTACCAATAATCTTTGTATACATACGAACCGATTACGTATGAGGAAGTGATACAAGGTATCGACTCCCTATCATGGCAAAGTGTCATGATGTCCTAAATGGATTCCATGTATACCAACAAGTTTGGACACTGGTTGTTGTACCGGAAGGCATTGTGCATATTGGTACTATATAAGTCTTCAAGGAAGACATACATTGATGGCAACATACCAACGTACAAAGCTAGGCTTGTAGCGAAAATGTATCGTTATCAACATTATGTCGATTACAACGAAACCTTTTAACTCATTATCATGGTTAAATCCATTTGGATAATGCTTGCTAATGCTGCATGTTTCATTTATGAAATGTGGCAGGTGAACGTCAAAATCGTTTTCCTTAAACGGAAACCTTTTGGAGGATGTTTACAACATCCTGACGGTTTTGTCTTACCAAAACAAGCAAACAAGGTTTGCAGGTTATTCGATCCATTTATGGATTGAAGCAAGCATTGCGTTCTTGGAACTATATCGTTTTGATGTAATCATAATGGTATATGATGTAATTCAAAATGAAAATGATTCTTGTGTATATAATGAGGTTAGTGGGAGCGCACTAACAATGATTGTCCTATAAAGTGATGACATGTCATTTCTTGGAAATGATATTCCCATAAAATACAATCGGTGAAAGCTTGGCTTTCGTAAAAATTCTCCATAGAATACTTGGGAGAGACAACCTTTATTCTAGGAATAAGGATCTACTAGGATAGATCTAAAGAAGAACGGTTGAAACCTTACCTTTTTCACCTCAGAAAGTTAGCATGGGTTATCCCCGATTGTAAGTTTCAGCACTTGCCGCGAGAAGAGAATCAGATGGCGGATGCATTAGCTACACTTGCAGCAACTTGGGAAAATCCAGAGAAGTTAGTAATGAGACCGTTGGTACTGACAACAGCAAATAGACCCGTTTATGAGATAGAAAGAGTCCTGGAAATGGAGATCGACGATGGTAAACCTTGGTATCACGACATTCAAAGGTATTTGGAACATGGGGAACTATCGGAGGGAGCAAGCAGAAAAGAAAGATTAGCCATTCAGAAATTAGCTTCCCAGTATGTGATTTTGAAAGCGGAGCTGTACAAGAGGCAAGCAAACGGTATTCAGTTGAAATGCTTGAGAAAAGAAGAGGCTCAGCAGGTAATGGAAGAAGTACACGCCGGGGTATGTGGTCCGCACATGAACGGGTTGAATCTGTCTCGCAATATAGTGAGACAAGGTTTTTACTGGTCAACCATGGAGACAGACTGCGCGAAGATGGTAAAGCACTGTCATGATTGTCAAGCACACGGTAATTTAAATCATTTGCCACACACAGAGTTGCACGGGTTGTCAGAGCCGTGGCCTTTCTCAGCATAGGGAATTGATATGATTGGAGAGATTCGACCGAATGCATCGTGGGCATCGCTTCATAGTAGTGGCAGTAGATTATTTCTCAAAGTGGGTGGAAGCCGAGTCATTCCGCAATGTTACAGCGAAGCAGATGGCAAAGTTCATAACCCGGAATCTCATATGTCGGTATGGTATGCCGCACCATATGGTTACAGATAACAGAGTTCAGTTTCAGGGAGAGACAAAGGCAATGTTGCAGAAGTACGGGATAGGCCATCATAAGTCATCACCTTACAGGCTGCAAGCGAATGGGGCAGTCGATGCAGCCAACAAGACAATAAAGACAATTTTGGCCAAGATGACAGAGAACTGCAGGGATTGGGCCGACAAACTACCGTATGCTTTGTGGGGGTACAGAACATCAGTAAGAACAGCGACAAGAGCCACACCTTACTCTTTGGTCTACGGAATGGAAGCAGTACTGCCAGTGGAGGTGGAGATACAGTCAATGAGGGTATTAGCAGAAACAGAGTTACCTGAGCAAGAATGGGCCGCACAGATGTTTGGTCAGTTAGCACTACTGGATGAGAAGAGAATGAGGTATTTACATCACATGCAATTATATCATAAGAGACTAGCCCGAGCATTCAACAAGAAGGTACGTCCCACCAAGATCAGAAGGGGTGATTTGGTACTTAAGCAGTCAAGGCTGTCGACGACAGATCCGAGAGGAAAGTTCAGACCTAACTGGGAAGGACCTTACATAGTTCAGAAAGTAATGGGAAATGAGGCAGTGAAACTGTCAGACTTGGAAGGTAACGAGTTCACTGAGCCGATAAACGTGGACAGATTGAAGCAATATTTTGCCTGAGAAAGAGAAGACTTGGCAGAAGGCCTAACCCGACGGGATAAGGAAACTCATGCATGCATGCATACACGTAACACATTTTGGCATTCGTTTTGTGTTTGTTTTTTATTCACATGTCTTGAAGAAGAAAAAAGAAGGCGGAAAAGACAAACCGATTAGAAGCATCAACATACCAGCAGCAGTTTTGGGATACGTCCCAGGGGGCGACGCCCACATCAATACTAGAAGCAGTCTTGGGGATGCGTCCCGGGGTCGAGGCCCACATCAACATATATACTAGTTGCAGTTATTAGGATGCATCCCAGGATCGAGGTCCATTGCATCATCAGTTTCGGGATGCGTCCCAAGGTCGAGGCCCACCTTTCTTCAGCGGTATTGGGATGCGTCCAAGGGTCGAGGCCCCCGTTGTCGGTTGCAGCTATTGGGATGCGTCCTAGGATCGAGGTCCACTGCATCATCAGTTTCGGGATGCGTCCCAGGGTCGAGGCCCACCTTTTTTCAGTGGTATTGGGATGCGTCCCAAGGTCGAGGCCCCCATTGTCGGTTAAATCTATTGGGATGCGTCCCAGGATCGAGGTCCACTTCATCATCAGTTTCGGGATGCGTCCCAGGGTCGAGGCCCACCTTTTGTCAGTGGTATTGGGATGCGTCCCAGGGTCCAGGCCCCCATTGTCGGTTGCAGCTATTGGGACGCGTCCCAGGATCGAGGTCCACTGCATCATCAACTCAGTTAGTGATAGCAGGAAAGTCAGGTGGCAGCTGGCGAGCCAGGAAAGTGAAAATGCACTGGATAACTTTGATAGGATTGTCACTGTTACACATTACACAAGTCCCATCAAAGTGGGGGCAACTGCAGGCACTGCATTTTTGTTGGATAATATGACCCATAGCGTCACTATTTGTACAGATCATAGTGTTGTTGTACAAATTAACTATGTGACAAGGAAATTGCACTTTCATCATTTGTGATTAGATCACCTTAGATATATAAATGAAGAGAGGTCCATATGATTAGTTCCTGGATTGAGATGATATGAGACAGTATCAGTCCACGAAGGATTAATCATTAAATATCCCTAGTCGTAGTATTATCGAGACTGGACATCGATAATGCGGAATAGGCTAGTATTGCACTTGTGCGCGTTGTGAGGGCACAACAGCATAGTTCTCATATATTTGGGTATTGGATACTCATACAAGTGCGATAGGAGGTTGTGTTTCACCGATGGTACGGGAAAAAGCTTCGCTCTGGATAGACCCCTCGGAATCCCATTGGTATTATGACTATGTGTCTATGGGAGTCCGACATCAGGGTAGGTGTGTATGGTCTTAACTTGAGACTTGCAACGCTAATGCTTACGACAATCAATATACTTTAGTTGAGGTCATGTAGGACTCTAACCGGTTCTGTGTACGCCAATGCTGGGTATATTGAGAATCGTAGAGTATTGGGTGTGATGTCAATATGGAAGTATCACTCCAGTCATAGTGGAGATGATGTCACGCAGGATACGGTATTAGTGCTCTTAAGTGCTGGCCGGCCATCGGGATATTATGACAAGGTCATGTATATCCGATTATAGAGACTAGTTACCAGACATCCGACATGTGCTTCGGACGGGGCAGACACTTATCCAGCCCCAGCCCTAGCACGTGACTATCCGATACTGGGCCGATATACACAATACTTGGTATACTACGCTTGATATAGATCTTAAATATTCTTAGATGAATATGACCGGAGAATTGGGTAGACTTCGTGCTTTGCTAGAAGCCGATCTTGTCTCGTAAATCGGTAGAACGTAGTACTTGGTACGTACGTGATTCGGATACTCCGACGACCGTATTTACTGCCAACATATCCGGGGATCTCATGGGTCGCTTCCCAATAATCCACCGATGATGTATGACTCGCACTCTTAATAATCTGGGATTATATAGAAGAGAGAGAAAATTAATCTAGGATTAATTACGGAGATATTTTATCTAGGATAAAATATCGTCTAGAGAGAGATAACGATTAATTTGGAATTAATCGATAAATTAATATATTCGATATATTAAACGAAATTAGATTTCGACACGGAATTAAAATTAGATTTTAATTCGGGCGAACGAATTAATTTAGAATTAATTCGTTAGCGACGTGAATAGTGAATTCGCTAGGCGTAATCATTTAATTACGACGCGACGGAAAATTCGCTAATTGAGAATTAGTGAACCCGAGCCCGAGTGTGATTTCGAGCTCATTCGTATTTCGAATGCGAGTGCGGCAATGTAAGTCACATCAATCGTCAAATCATTCGTCACATCAAGCGTCAAATCAAAAGTCACTTTGAGTGATTGATTGATTGATGGATGTGATTGATTGATTGATGGATTGACTTACATCAAATCACTTTATTAAAGTGACTATGAATAGTTGATGTTAGTAGGTGTAATAGTGTTTGGAGGGAAAAGCATTTACTTTTGGTTTTATTTAATCAATTAAGTAATTGTTTTTTAGTATTTTTCTTGGAAAATATATAAAGGCATTTTTGGAAAATGCTTTACCAACCATTTTACACAACATTCTTCTCTCTCATTTCTCTCTTCCAAGTCACGCCCAAACTGATTTTCTTCACTGGTTTTTGAAGCCAATTGGCGTGAGCAAATGGGAAGCAAAGAGTGAGTTTTTGTGGCAAAAACTCAAGTGCTAGCACACTATGAGATATGCGAAGGTGGTAGGGAGGTTCACCCATGAGTCGGGATTCGTTTGACGCAATCTTGGAGCTCATTTTCGCAGCTCAAAATTCTGAAATGGAGGGCAGTGAACTGCACAGCAGTGGCGCCAAACCAGTGAGCATTTTGGGCTTTGTTCGTCTTCAAATCATCTCAACCGATCTATGTGAGTATTCCGCTACCTCCGTTGATGTATTCACGCATTATTTCATGTCTTGTTTGATCTTGGGACCTAGATATAAACCTAACAATTTTTGCACATAAGTCTCTACGATGAGTCTCATTTGGAGACACTACCTTTTAAGTCACGGAAGTTGCGGGAAACGGACGTCGGAAGGGGAAATTCAGAATAAGTATGTCATCAGATTCATTTCACAAGTTCACTATTTTCGTTCGTGCTGCGTTCGCAACCACATTCGAACGTCAAACAGATTACAGGCGTTCATGTAGCGTTCGAATCGGTGTTCGAACGGTGTCAGTATTTCTGGTTTTGCTGCAAGCCTCACACCCAAGCCCAATTAGCCCACCAAAGCCCATAAAACATATCCAATTAATAAAATGCATATTTAACACATGGGGAATTAAATAAAATCTAAAAATCATATACCAATTTAAAATAAAACCATGCCTAATTAAAATCAATCAAGTATTATATTCCTAACTAAACAAATTTCATGCCTAAACAAACCAAATCTTGTCTCCAATCAAACTTTGGTTTTCCTTATTTAACACTAAATCAAATCGTCCTTTAATGCACAAATCCCTTCCTTGTCAAGCAAAGATTCACCCATCCCCTTTGCCTATAAAAACAAAGCTATTCCAACCATTGAACCCCCTAACTCTCACGCATATACAGCAAAGAAAAAGCATCTCCATTCACGCCTAATACACTCAAGAAGCAACAAAGAATTTTCTCTCATCCTCTTCCCCCCATAACCGAAAATCACAGCCCCTAAAACATCAACTGTATTACCAAAAATCACTACCTAAAACATTCACTGTTTGACCGAAAAACTGCCCCTGTAATACCCCCCCAAACTACCGAAACTCACCCCTAAACAACAGCCCTTAACATCACCAAAACAGCAGCCCCAAATACCCCAAAATAGTGGCCTAAAATACTTGAAATAGTGACCAGAAAACGTCACCAAAGGAGCAACGAAATACAGTAAAAAACAGCAGCAAAACAGGGAGAACGAAGACTCAAAACAGTGAGACAACGAATGGGAGCAGTGAACCAGTGAACCGGAGGAGTTGCGGAGCGTTAGCCCTTCCGACGATCGTGTACCGTACATCCGAGAGATGATTTAAAAGGTTAGACCTGAGGGCACTTTTTCTATTTATTGTCATTCGTTTTTTAATTGTTTTATTCGCATGAGAGTCGTTTGTGGATGCATGTTGTGGCCTTCGAATGAAAGGGAAAATGTGTCGTCTCTTATGGTATATAGGATGGAAACCCAGACGTAAATTCTGTAGCCGAATCTGAATGGACGATAGTGCGGTCTGTACTTAGGATACAACTCCACGTACCATTTGAGTAAACGGCACATATCTCCCTTTATTTTATCTTGATTGTTTATTATCCGCATCTTACATTTCGCCATTTTACATTATGTATGTTGTTTGTTTGTGTGTTGATGATGTGAAGCGCATGGGCTTAGCATATTGGTCTAAAGGTTTTCCATTTGAGGGAAGAAAATGCCAAAAGGCTACCTTTACGCCAATACTTTGCCGCGCCGGACAAAGTATGTTTGGTTGGATATGAGATGTGTTCAACCGAGCATATGAAGTCTTATATCATTGTCTTTACTTTCTATGCATTTTGATGTAACGCGCATGGGCCAACTAGGGTGGATTAAAGGTCCTCTATTCGAGGGAAAATGCTTGAAGGCTACCTTACCACGATGTTTTGCCGCGTTTTTTGTTATGTCATTGACTTTATGCATATCATTGTTCTATTCATGCATTTATTTCATTCTAATGCGCATGGGCTAACTAGGGTGGATTAAAGGTCCTCTATTCGAGGGAAAATGCCTGAAGGCTACCTTACCACGATGTCTTGCCGTGCTTTTTTGTTATGTCATTGACTTTATGCATATCATTGTTCTATCATGCATTTATTTCATTCTAATGCGCATGGGCTAACTAGGGTGGATTAAAGGTCCTCTATTCGAGGGAAAATGCCTGAAGGCTACCTTACCACGATGTCTTGCCGTGCTTTTTTGTTATGTCATTGACTTTATGCATATCATTGTTCTATTCATGCATGTATTGCATTCTAATACGCATGGGCTAACTAGGGTGGATTAAAGTCCTCTATTCGAGGGAAAATTCCTGAAGGCTACCTTACCGCGATGTCTTGCCGCACTTTTTTGTTATTTCATTGACTTTATGCATATAATTGTTCTATTCATGCATGTATTGCATTCTAATGCGCATGGGCTAACTAGGGTGGATTAAAGATCCTCTATTCGAGGGAAAATGCTTGAAGGCTACCTTTACCACGATATTTTGCCACGCCGGACAAGGTACACCCGATTGAATGGGAACGAGTTCAATCGGGCACATGGGGTCCTACAATGTGGATTTTCTTATTTATGTATGTGTTACGTTGTCTCTCATACATCCGGTCTGGTCCCGTTTGAACGCGTTCTTAAACGCTATATGAACGCGAACCTTCTGTTTACCGTTCGAATTCGTTTACGAACACTACTCGAATGCGAATGTTTTTTGTTTCATTATGTCCAGTCCCATTCGAACACATTCTCAAACGCTACACGAATGCGAACCTTCTATTTACCGTTCGAACGTGTTTACTAACGCTACTCGAATGCGCACGTATTTCCTTTGTTTTATCATGCATCAAGTCTGGTCCCGTTCAAACGTGTTCTCAAACGCTATACGAACGTGAACCTTCTTTTTACCATTCAAACGCGTTTACGAACGCTACTCAAACGCGAATGTGTTTTGTTTCATTAGTTCCTGTCTCGTTCGAATGTGTTCTCAAACGTTATACGAATGAGAACCTTCTGTTTACCATTCGAACGAATTTTCAAACGCTTCACGAATGCGCATACACTGAACTGAGTCTTTTTCATCACATGTCATGCATAATTGTTTCTTAGGTGATTTCTCTTGTATCATGTAATCAATCATACTATTTATATCCCTGCATTTATCTATTTGATGTGTTCATGAGATGGTATTCAAGCATGATTAGGCCGTTAGTATGTTACTTGGTTCTTAAGCATGATTTAGCCTATTTAGTTGTTCATTTTCAAGCATGATTAGTCATTTATTTTGCGTTTGGAATTTGCATTATGTTTAGGTTGTTCTTTGTTTTCCGCATTATATGATCGAAGTATGTTCATGAGATTGCTGTGTGCTATTGCATGTTCGCCGTTATGATGATTACTTTCATGCATGTGAACCTAAAAGTTGAATACTCTTCGAAATATGTTGCTTAGGCTTGGTTAAATTATTGCACAAATCATTTCATTACAAGTGGCATAAGTAAGGGACCATTAGGAACCCAACGGTTTAAGGGACCATTCTGTTGGGTTCGGAATGGTCCCTTACTTATGCCACTTGTAATGAAATGATTTGTAAAATAATTTAATTGGATCTACGCAACATATATTTCCAAGAGTATTTTATTTCTAAGTTCACAGGCATGAAAATAAAGCTCATATCTAATACACACATTTGAATTTCAAATTCATTTGGCATGAATTTGGCTTTCAAAAAGTCAAGCATTTAATGCTTCAACCACTCACATCACTCAATCAAGTTGTCAAGTCACATCACTCAAAGTGACAAGTTATTTGACGCTTGAAGTGACGCTAGTTATGACTAGCGATTTGACGCTTGATTTGCCTTACGTGCCGCACTCGAATTTGAAATGTGAATGCGCGCGCAAATAATCCCGGGCTCGGGTTCGCTAATTCCAAATTAACGAATTTTCCGTTACGTCGTAATTAAATGATTAAGCCTAACGAAATCACTATTCACGTCACTAATGAATTAATTCTAAATTAATTCGTTCGCCTGAATTAAAATCTTATTTTAATTCCGCGTCGAAATCCAATTTCATTTAATATATCAAATATATTAATTGATCGATTAATTCCAAATTAATCGTTATTTCTCTTTAATGATATTTTATCCGAGATAAAATATCTCTGCAATTAATCCCAGATTAATTTTCTCTCTCATCTAATTAATCCCAGATCAATTTAGAGTGCGAGTCATACGTCATCGGTGAATCTTTGGGAAGTGACCCATGAGATCCCCAGATATGTTGGCAGTAAATTCGGTCGTCGGACTATCCGAACACGTAAGTACCTCGTACTACGTTTATACCGATTTACAAGACAAGGTTGGCTTCTAGCAAAGCACCATGCCTACCCAATTCTCCAGAAATATCCTTACAGGAATAAATGATCTATATCAGACGTAGTATACGTAGTATTGCGTATTTCTGTCTAGTATCGAATGATCACGTGCTAGGCCTGGGGCTGGAATTGTGTCTGCCCCGTACGAAGCACATGTTGGATGTCTGGTAACTAGTCTCTACAATCGGATAAACCTGACCTTGTCATTTTATCCCGATAGCTGCAGCATTTAAGAGAACCAGTCTTGTATCCTACGTGACCATCATCTCCACTATGACTGGAGTGATACTTCCGTCTTGACATCACACCCAACACATTACGATTCTCAATATACCCAGAATTGGCGTACACAGAACCTGTTAAAGCCCTGGACGACCGCAACCAAAGTCTATTGATTGTCGCAAGTATTAGCGGTACAAGTCTCAGGTTAAGACCAAATACACCTACCCTGATTTCGGACTTCCATAGACACAAAGTTATACTACTACCAATGGAATTCCGATGGGGTCTATCCAGAGCGAAGCTGTTTCCTCTACCATCGGTAAAACACAACCTCTTATTACACTTGTATGAGTATCCTATACCCAAATATATGAGAACTATGTCGTTGTGCCCTCACAACGCGCACAAGTGTAATACTAGTCTTTTACATATTTATCGATGTCCAATCTCGATAATACTCAGACTAGGGATATTTAATGATTTATCCTTCGTGGACTGATACTGTCTCATATCATTCTCCATCCAGGAATAAATCATAAGGACCTCTCATCATTTATACATCTAGGTGATCTAATCACAAATGATAATAGTGCAATCTCCTTTGTCACATAGTTAATTTGTACAACAACACCATGATCTATACAAATAGTGACGCTTTGGGTCATAATTGTCCAACAATCTCCCACTTGGCCTATAGCTAGTCACTCCAGTGTCTTACACCCGAATTATGTACGGTTGGCTCAAACTGCTGAGAAATGCTTTCTTCAGCGGATTTGCATGATTATCATCTGATGTGATTTATTCGATCATCACATCGCCACGATGTATGATCCGAACGAATCAGATGAAGAGTCGAAGTATTTATCTGGATCGTTGATGAGACCATTAATTCTTTAGCCTGTGCTGACGCCTAGCTCAGCTGCTAACAGAACTATATCTAATTTAATTAGATTTATTTTATCGACCCAGAAGGCTTCTATTGTCGCCTCAGCTGCAGTAATAACCCGCATTTGTTGTTTATACGGTAAAAGTATCTTGCTTCGAAGATTTCCAGCTCACTGTTCCGTTATTCAAACTGTATAGTACCGTTTGTGACTTTTAGTCGTCTTATCGGTTAGGAAACTTGCTATAGTGATCCCAGTCACTTAAGGTTCTCCATCTCCATAGTTTTAGACAACATCCTTAGTTCTCTAAGATACTAACGGATGTTCTTAACATCAATCCAGTTACTATCACTTGGATTGGCCTGTTTGTGAATCCATATGCTCAAAGCGTATGAGACACCAGGTCGTGTACATTTTTCAATGTACAAATTCTCAGAGAATTTTCTCGAAAGCCAAGCTTTCACCGATTGTTATTATGGGAATATCATTTCCAAAAAATGACATATATTATCATTATTGTATAGGACAACCACTGTCAGTGCACTCCCACTAACCTTCTTATATACACAAGAATCATTTCGTTTTGAATTAAATCATAAACCATCATGATTACATCAAAATGATAATTCCAATAACCTATGCTTGCTTCAATCCAAACATGGATCGTATAACCTGCAAACCTTGTTTGCTAGTTTTGGTACGAAAAAACCGACATGATGTTATAAACATCCTCCTAAAGGTTTCCTTTTCAGGAAAGTGATTTTCCCGTAAAGCTGTCATATTTCATAAATGAAACATGCAGCGTTAGCAAGCATTATCCAAATGGATTTACCATGGCAACAGGTAAAGGGTTTCGTCGTAATCAACACAATGTTGATAACGATACCTTTCCGCTAAAAGCCCAGCTTTATACGTTGGTATGTTGCCATCCATGTACGTCTTCCACAAAGACTTATACGGTACCAATAGGCACAATGCCTTGCGGTACATCAACTAGTGTCCAAACTTGTTGATATACATGGAATCCATTTGGGATTCATGACACTTTGTCATAATAGGGATTTGATACCTTGTATCACTTCCTCACACGTAGTCAGTGGGTATACCTCAATAAGATTGACATCTTTATGAGGTGAGATCAGAAACCCATACCCCAGGTTGTTTTCTGACTCTCTCCGACATACGCGGTTCTTGTGTATTCAAATATTAATGGTAATAGTTTCATCCTTGATGAACTATTTATGTTCCATTATGATTCGGTGCCTTGGACAGTATTACTCCATTTTTATCGAGTTTTACTATCCTCCTACTTACCACTGCATATCGGTATTCCTCTTAGGAAAACCGCATGGTGAGCAATAATTTAATTGTTCTCTTGTGAGTTGTATAAGTACAATACTTATGGTATCCCTAGGATAACCTACAATTGGCACTTATCCAATTTGGGTTCTAGTTTGGTATCATCCAAACATATGCCAAGCATACCCAAAATATCAGGAATGAGAAACCCGGTTTCGTTCCTATTCATATCTAATATGAAATCTGTCAAACAGATTTTAATGGAACCTTATTCTAAATAAGTTCTTGCATTGTTAATGCTTATCTGTTGAAGGAAATGGTAGCTCAGAGCGACTCATGATTAACCTTATTATGTCTAACAAAATTCGGTTACTCAGTTCGGACACACCGTCAATTGACGTGTTCCAGGAGGAGTCCTCATAGAAAGAATACTATACTCTTTCTAGTATATAAGAAACTTATTGCTTAAGTATTTTCCATTATGGTCATACCGTGACGGTCTAATACTTTAGCCGATCTGTTTGTCTATTTCGTGTCGAAACTTAAAAGTTTCCGATTTGTGTTTCAAAAGAAACACATAACCATAACGCGATGCTACATCCGTAAGGGTCATGAAATATTCATATCCACCCCTAGCCTAGCTAGACATGGGTCCACTTGCTTCACTATGAACTAGGGCTAACAGATTGGTGGCATTAAAACTTTTACCAAGTAAATGTGTTATAGGCACTTTGCCCAATGAACTAGATTCGTAGACTTTATTTGAATGGAATCAAATTAGTCCTAGTACCCACTCTTCGAAAGTGTGGAAATATGATTCTTGTTTAATTGTGTCACAGACAACAATGCCACAATTAGTTTCTTAACTGATCAAATCAGTTCGAGCTATTTGTTTGTCACGTTATACGTTTGAGATTTATTTATATTCAAAATATAAATATTGTTATTCACATCTAATGTGTTTATCTCAATATCATCTTTATATAATAAAACACTTTAGTGTTCTAGAATATAAAGGTTCACCCGCAGTGGGTCAAACACTGATATATAGATAATGTTTCTAGTCAAACTAGTTACATTATAACAGTTCCAAATTTAGGTACACACCCGAGGGTAGTTCCTAAAATTAGGTATCTACGGTTAAAACAGCGACTTTCGTCCCGTTTCCAATCACAGATTAATCTCGATTGAAGTCAGTATCCTGTTCAAAACAGATTCTGAACATCAATACATATATATCACACTAAGTATCTAAAATCCAATTTTAATACTAGTATGGAATATATTTATGACAATCATATTTGAAGTCAGAGCCTTGCTCGTCTTCAATTCCTTCATGTCTGCTTTGTCCAAACGGCAGTCACGCTTCCGCAATCATGTTTGCCATATTTAAGCAGACATTTTGGGATATGTCATTTATCTTCCTAGAAGATTATAATGATTTTGCCTTTGCCCTTTTCATATTCCAGTAGCCTTTGGCCAAGCCTCAAGTTTCTAGAATATCGAAGTAAGGTGCGCCTTGCGCTACTTGCCTTATTTCAACTTTGACTTTATCTCCTTGAGAATAGTCATTAACTCTCCAAGAGTTAAGTATTGCAATTTAGTACTTCTAAGATTCCATGAAGATCCTTCAATTTCATTATCATACTTTAAGGATCTAATCCTTAGTTCTGATTCAGAAATTAAAGAGTCTACTGCGACAAGCTTAATGGATTAAGCACTAAGGTTATCATCACATAAATCTTCCAAAGATTATGCTCTACTATTTGCTTAACTCCGGGCTTAGGCATAATATGTTATTTTATCAAATAAAGTAACTTATTATTTTCCAGGACCATCCTGAAATTTATTCCCAATTTGAAAATTAAACCATTTAAATACATTTTCCCTAGGATTATGTTTTAAATGTCAATCTTTCAATTTTATCTTGATTTTAATAGTCCAACTATTTAATCAACGATTAAGGTACTATTTATTATAATGATTACAATAGTCCAACTATTTAATCAACTATAATTTAATAGATTAAAATCAATTATATTGATTACTATAATCCAATTATAAAATCAACTATCCTATTTATTAAAAAACGTTTAAATATTAGTCCAACTAACATTTAATTTATTTGACGAAATGATATTCGTTTGAGCGCGTATGGCAAGTAATTAAACGAGTATTGCAAATTCAATTCTTGCCTCCCACTATTATTCGGTGAGCCTCTAACCCTCTATCGAGTACTCGGGAAACCGCGTTTCCTAGTGGGTTAGGATCCCGTTAAATATCACACAATCTTGACTTTGGCCAACAAATTGTATGATAATTAACTAGGTAGATCTCTAAGATCGATTGGATCCAATCCAATTCCTAGATCCGGTAGGGGGACATCCAAGGCCGAAATATATATCTTATATATGCCAATATATCCAATGTATTACCTAACCTTTTTCCTCTGAATCAACTAAGCATTTGCTTTGGCACAACAAACTTAGTGATCCCAGTTATGCGCGACCCATTGACCATGGAAAGCTTCGTAATCAATGTCGATGGACAAGAAGTGGTCTTGACTTTGGCCAACAAACCACAACTTAGACAAGACACCGATATGGAACAAAGCTCTTGTGATTCAAACACATCCTCGACGGACAAAGGCCTTGACTTTGGACAACAAGCCAATGCCAGTCTCGGATCTTGAGTGAGAATCACTCAATGGAAGGAAAAACGCTTAATATTTTGCGAGGGTTTTTCTAGTGCAAATTGGCAACCAATTTATTATCTTTGTTAAGGTCTCATCATCATACACCCTTAAACATGCATTCTAAACACATAATAAAGCGCATATGAAAAAATAATAATGATATGCGGATGGATACTTTACACATTGATCCTAGATCAAATCTCTCCCTTTCTCTCTCCCGCTAGCACATGTATTACTTACACCCGTTACACGACACTTCTAAAGAAACCTCATTTACATTGAGGGGAATAGGTGAGAAGAGAATACAATAATGAGGTAATAAGGCTGGACACGCAGGTCCAATTTAATAAATCAAATTTATTACAAAAATTTCTAAAATTGTCCCACCCATCTAATATCCATCCGATATACATTCACACAAGCATGTTATCAATCAATCTAATCAAATTAATTAATCTAAAAATTAGTGACCATCCAATGTTCAAACAACAATTTGATTTTGGGCAAGTTAAACTCGTTTTGCGAATAAGTACTCAAAGTACGAATTCTCGAAAAAAATTAAACTACACAATTAAATCCAATTCAATTTGTATTTAATTCTAATTCACTATTTAATTCCAAATTAAATACTACACTTTATTAATAAACTTTTCACGACTTAAATTCCAAATTTAATCGCAACGGGTCTCAAAGCCCGATTAACGTCCAACGTCGATTTAATTAAAGTCCAATGGGCTTTTAATTAATTTCTTTAAGGCGTGGACTTTTGGTCAACTCAGGTCAAACCGAATAACCAAAATCCAATCCGGGAATTACCCCATAAGCCCATAAATCAATTTTGGCCCATTAGGCCCAATTAAACTTTAAAGGTCCATTAAGTCGCATTTGGGCTTTATGGAGGTGGTTTTGGGCCCAATTGGATCCAATCCATTTGGCCTAAACCCATCTTTGTACAACAAAGCCCAACAAGCCCAATTACAACACTACATATGGCACTTCTCATTCGGCCAAGCCTACTCAATTTGGGGAAAAATGTTCCAAACAAAAATTCATGAAATTGATCCAATCAATATTCAATTAAACATGTATTAAGCATACTCAAACATCCAATTCATTCAAATCATGCTCAAATATAAATTACCCAAATTTTAAGCCCTAAACTTTTTCATGCTCAAACCTTGCTCTAGATGCCATTGTTGGTTTCTATTAAGGTCCCAAGATCAATAATAAGCATGAAATACGTGCGAATACAAATCGAAGAAGTTGCGGAATACTCACATCGATCGGTTAAGCGACGCTTCGATGAAAAAACTCCATTTCTGCTCCATAGACTGCTCACGGCAGTAGCAGTGAAGTCCTCACTGTTTCAGCCTTCAATCAACAAGAAACCAAGCTCCAAGCTTCGTCATTTAATTCCCAGCTCATGGGTGGACTTCCCTATCACCTTCGCATGTCTCGTAAGTGTGCTAGAACTTATGATTTTGCCACAAAATCCCACTCTTGCTTCCCTTCACTGTCTCGGCATTGATAGAAACCAGTGAGCTATTTTGCCTCCATGGGCGTGTGAGAGAGAGATGAGTGAAAGAAAGAGAGTTGTGTTTGGTTGTTCCAAATTTGTGTATCTTATACACACATTTGAATTTCAAATTCATTTTGCATGAATTTGGCTTTCAAAAATTCAAGCATTTAATGTTTCAACCACTCACATCACTCAATCAAGTTGTCAAGTCACATCACTCAAAGTGACAAGTGATTTGACGCTTGAAGTGACGCTAGTTACGACTAGCGATTTGACTCTTGATTTGACTTGCGTGCCGCACTCGAATTCAAAATGTGAATGCGCTCGAAATAATCTCGGGCTCGGGTTCGCTAATTCCAAATTAACGAATTTTCCATTGCGTCGTAATTAAATGATTACGCCTAGTAAAAGCACTATTCACATCGCTAACGAATTAATTCTAAATTAATTCATTCGCCTGAATTAAAATCTAATTTTAATTCCGCGTCGAAATCCAATTTCGTTTAAAATATCAAATATATTAATTAATCGATTAATTCCAAATTAATCGTTATCTCTCTTTAATGATATTTTATCCCAGATAAAATATCTCCGCAATTAATCCCAGATTAATTTTCTCTCTCATCTAATTAATCCCAGATTAATTTAGAGTGCGAGTCATACGTCATCGGTGAATCTTTGGGAAGTGACATATGAGATCCTCGGATATGTTGGTAGTAAATTCGGTCGTCGGACTATCCGAACACGTAAGTACCTCGTACTACATTTATACCGATTTACAAGACAAGGTTGGCTTCTAGTAAAGCACCATGCCTACCCAATTCTCCAGAAATATCCTTACAGGAATAAAGGATCTATATCAGGCGTAGTATACGTAGTATTGCGTATTTCTGTCCAGTATCGAATGATCACGTGCTAGGCCTGGGGCTGGAATTGTGTCTGCCCCAAACGAAGCACATGTCGGATGTCTGGTGACTAGTCTCTATAATTGGATAAACCTGACCTTGTCATTTTATCCCGATAGCTGCAGCATTTAAGAGAACCAGTCATGTATCCTATGTGACCATCATCTCCACTATGACTGGAGTGATATTTCCGTCTTGACATCACACCCAACACACTACGATTCTCAATATACCCAGCATTGGCGTACACAGAACCTTTTAAAGCCCTGGACGACCGCAACCAAAGTATATTGATTGTCGCAAGTATTTGCGGTGCAAGTCTCAGGTTAAGACTAAATACACCTACCCTGATTTCGGACTTCCATAGACACATAGTCATACTACCAATGGAATTCTGATGGGTCTATCCAGAGCGAAGCTGTTTCCTGTACCATCGGTAAAACACAACCTCCTATTACACTTGTATGAGTATCCTATACCCAAATATATGAGAACTATGTCGTTGTGCCCTCACAACGCGCACAAGTGTAATACTAGTCTTTTACGTATTTATCGATGTCCAATCTCGATAATACTCTGACTAGGGATATTTAATGATTTATCCTTCGTGGACGGATACTGTCTCATATCATTCTCTGTCCAGGAAAAAATCATAGGCATCTCTCATCATTTATACATCTAGGTGATCTAATCACAAATGATAAGAGTGCAATCTCCTTTGTCACATAGTTAATTTGTACAACAACACCATGATCTGTACAAATAGTAACGCTATGGGTCATAATTGTCCAACAAATTAGCAGTGTTTAAGTTTGTGACTTGGGGGTTCTTCGTGGATCCATGTGAGTTGTTTGTGGCTGTGAAGATTAGGGTTTTCTCGTCAATGTGTTTTAGGGTTTGGCAGGTTTGTGAAGTCATTGAGAGCAAGAGGGGAGAGAGGGAACCGAGAGTTGTCGAGTGTGAAAAGCCAAGGGACCTTAGGGTTTTTGTGTTTTCTTTATATAAGAGTGGGCTAGGGTTAGGGTTGTGCATGGATTTTCAAAAGGAAACAAATCAAGTAAATAAGATATGTGCTTAATTAAGTTATTTAGGGAAATAATATTGTGTAATTTTGGCAGGGAATATCTTTAATTTGGTGAGTGATTTATTTAATTTAGGAATGAGATTTGTTTTGATTTTAATTGGATTTGATTGGATTTAATTGGATTTAATTTAATTTGACATGTGTTTTAAATGTGTTTAAATATTTTTGGATGTGATTTAATGGGCTTTGAGGCTTTTTGGTGGGCTTGGTGTGGATTGCGGGGTTTTGGGCTAAAGATGAATTTAAAAACAGAGATCTAACAAGCAAACCCGCAGCTAAGCAAATGAATTAAGTCCAACAAGGTATCAATTTCTCACTTTTCACTTCCGACGTCCGTTTCCCGCGACTTCCAAAACTTAAAGAGTATTGCCTCCATGTGAGACTCATCATCGGGACTTATATGCAAAAATGCAGTGCCTACAGTCGCCCCCACTTTGATGGGACTTGTGCAGTGTGTAACAATGACAATCCTATCAAAGTTATACAACGTATTTTTACTTACCTGGCTCGCCAGCTGCCACCTGACTTGCCTGCTGCTTCGAACTGAGTTGATCTGGTGGTCCATTTTCGAACTGTGCTCCATTTTTGGAGTGCCATTTTCGGCATCTGTTGTGTGTGCTCCATTTTTAGAGCGCCATTTTCGGATTCTGTTGTTTGTGCTCCATTTTTGGAGTGCCATTTTCGGCATCTGACCGGCGTAAACACACACATATAACGCAAGCGCATGTATCGTTCAAGTATTATAAAAATATCGATCCCACGAGGACTTAATTCCTACAGTTGTTATTAATTATTGATATTATTTATTTACACGTATCCAATTATATGGAGAAGAGAATGATTTTTTGATTGGTTGGTTGAATGTGGTTTTCCTTAATTAAAATAAATAAAATAAACAAAAGAAAATACTAAGGAAAATAAAAAAAGACTCAAAGATCTAGGGTTGTGAATCTTTCTAATATCTTTTAAAAGATGAAGTGATTATTTTATGTTTGTGTAATAAATCGGTTTACTAACCTGGAACACGAAATTATGCGAAAGCCTTTGTCGATGGTCAGACGCAAATACCCAGTTTAACCCAATTGAACCATATGTCTATGTCAACCAAATTATCTGGATTCATTAAGTTTAAGTTCCAATTATGGCTACCCCCGCCCGACAGGTATATGTCTATCCTGTAAGGAAATCTATTAAAGGGTTATCTATCCTCAAGGAAGATCGTGGGCTATTAAGTCTAAGGCTAAAACCTAAAATCCCTATGTCTAGTTCATTTTAGATTTACCATATCAATCTTATTGGTGATCAGACAACAAGAAGCATTAAGCTTAAGACTTAATAAGTAAACCTTTAAATTACACAAACTATAAAATAACCTCTTATAAACCGGTGATATTAGAATTCATCACAACCCCAGATAACTAACACATAACTAGAGCTAGTAAAAACTTAAAAGTAAAAGACATAAAGTAAAAATGCTGAAAAGTAAAAGTTGAAAAGTAAAATAAAATAAAATAAAATAAAATGCTAAGGTAAAAAGATCAACTTTTACTATTTACTATTTAGATATCTCCTTTAATATAATATATTAATTTGTGATTATTTAACCAACCAGCCATATAGGCGGTAACCTGATTAAGTCAAATTAAGTCCAACCAGCCATAAAGGCGGAACCAAAATAAACCTTCCATATAGGCGGTAAGAAAATTTAATTACCAACCGACCAATCTGGCTGTATCATTTTTAAGTCAATATTTTAAATAGTGAATATATTATATTTAAGGGAGATTAATCTAAATAGTAACAGTAAAAAAATTACATTTTCACCCTAGCTGGGGAAGTTACCTCCTAATTAGTGACTAATCATGTGAAACTTCTACTCCAAGTTACTAGTTGTTTTGTTTCATTCTAAATTTCTGAATAAGTAAATTCTCTGATTATATTTACCATTTTCCATATACACATCCAACAAATTATTAAACAACTCATTTTTTGCCCACAACAGTCATAAGTGCAGTTGATAAGAGAGTAATATTTTTGTCCTAAATTTTTATCAGAATTCACACCTTTTTGTAGCAATGGAATAATTTTTTTCTCATTTTTCTCATTTTTCTGATTTTTTCTTTGATTTTTGATTTTTTTTTATTTATATACAATATCTTCCGTCTATGTAGCGAGTGTTGGGTCGGTGGCTCCCAAACCAGTTGGCTTTAAGGCACCAGGTGTTAAGACACCCCTACGGACTTAATTACTCAGACTTCAGATATATATTTTTTGCAGCATCTTTGATCCATGTAGCGAGCTTTGGGCCAGTGACTCCCAAACCAGTTGGTTTTAGGGCACTAGGTGTTAAAACACCCTTACAGACTTAATAACTCGGATCTCAGACGTTTTTTTTTTTTACTCCATTGATTTTTGAGATGCTTCCTCCAATTAAACTAGAGCACTGAATATTACAAACTTTTCAATTACAGTTCATGTCCGTATGTTTCCATATATGTTGTTAATATATGTCAACTGAGCATATGAATATCCATTTTAGTTAGTTTTATGGAGAATTCACAAATTAAATAATTCAAAAGGAAATAAATAAAAATTAACTTATTCCGAAATAAATGGTTTGAGATACGTCTAAGGAATGGAGACTCCTTACAGAGCTATCTCTTACCAATTTCACCTTTTTAGTCAAAATAAAAACACAAAAACGCAAAATATTTTTGTAATTTTTGAAAAATTTTCAATTTTTTTGTATTTTTCGAAAAATTTTGGACTAAAAAAAACACACAGATTAAAAACAAGGTACTGATCAACTAATTCCTTCCCCCAAACCTAAATGAGACATTGTCCCCAATGTCTTAAACGGTAGAATAAGAGTTTAGAAGATAATACCTGGTTAGCTAAAATTTTACATGAAAAGTTAAAGGTTAAGATCCAGATTAATCCGACGCCTCTTACCACGATCGTCCTCGGACCAATTTATCTTTGAAAGGATAGGGTCAACTTGTGGTTCATAGGCTAAGATTTGGTCAATTAGATCCGGAGCAGTTCTAGCAGTAAAGATGAATTCTTTCATAGGTTTTGACACCAACCCATTTCTCCGAGCATCATCAAGAAACACACAAAGAAAATCATAAAATCCTTCAACGTTAAATAGCCCAATTGGTTTTTGGTGTCTGTTCAGGTTCGCCCAAGATAGTACTATAAAAATTTCCTCCAATGTGCCCAAGCCACCTGGCAAAGAAATAAAAGCATCAGAACGGTTAATCATTTCTACCAATCGTTCAGACATACCTGGCACGATCAGTTCATCTCTGTTTGATGATCCAATAAGATTTGCCTCCGCCAAGGGTTTTGGAATGATTCCCAAAACGTGACTGCCTCATTCCTGTACGGCCTTTGAAACGATCCCCATTAGTCCAAGATTGCCTCCGACATATACTAAGTGCATATTTCTTGCAGCTAAGACTCGACCCAATTCCTGTACTACTTCTACGTATTGTGGCTTAGTACCAAAACTACTACCGTAAAACACACAGATGTTTTCAACTCGTCTTCTTGAAGTGGCTTCCATTTTTATATATTTCTTTCTCAAATCTAAATTTCTTCAAAAGTGCAATGATGAGTTGAATTTATAGAACCTGAAAAAGGGTGAGTAATAATAGCACTAGTATCTTCCAAATGACGATTGTTAGCTAAACAATAAAAGAAATCATGAAAGGTCAAAAAGTCTGGATCCTGTCTATGAAAATAAGATAATTACAAGATAAAAACAAATCAAAACAATAATTAAGGCAACGGAATTGTGTACGCAATACACCATTCGCTTAGTATAAATTCATTAGGATGCGTCTCAAGAATCCATTCCTTACTCAGCCATCGCTAATGAATTATCTCTTATTTTTGCAAAACACCATTCCTTCTGTCTTAAAATGCTCCGTTTGTGCTTTTCCATACAAAAATAACGCACAAAATTAAAAACTCTACAACATGTATACACAAAATATAAAAAAAGAAATAACAACAAATTGCATGGGTTGCCTCCCTGCTAGCGCTAAATTTTTCGTCTTCAGCCAGACGTGACTGAAATCTATCCGTCAATGAGGTTTTAGCGTCGTTTTGGATGTCTGATTAAAGACAATCCCGTGAGCGTTGCTTTTGAAGGGTCTATTCCAACGGTAAATGGGCAAAAATTATTTTGTCCCATTCAGTGCTTGTGCCACTTATTTAACCTTTGTTGCTCCAGTGGTTCCTGAAAAGAAAGAAAGAAAATCATGAGGTCTCGTATGGTGCTTGACCTTTAATGAAAGTTCCATTCTGTCAAGCTTCTGGGTGATATCTTTGATTTGTACTCCCCAAAACAGTGAAGTTTCGCCTGAATTCACTGGATCTTCAATTTGGTCTGACAATTGCTCCTCCATTTGCTCTGCTTCTTGCTCCACATTTTCTTCACATATGTTTTTTAAAATTTCCGTATTCAATTCTTCATCCGTCATCTGTGAAATGCATGCTCCATAAGTGTCAATCTGAGGATGTAAAGTTATGTCTGTTTTTAGGTCTTCATCCTCTGATCTGAGTGAAATGATTGGCTCAGGTAGATCTTCTTCAAAAATTTGTGCAATGGAAGCTCCAAGATCTTCATTTGGAGGAAAGAAAGTTTCATCCTCCTTTGTTGGTGCAGTTGGTACAAATAGCTCAGCTTCTTTATCCTCGTCAGAGTCAGAATAATAAAAATCAAATTGAGACTTTGTTGGTTTAGGCTCCTGAAATGATACCTCTGATTCTTGATACTGCTCAGCGTCGTCCTCTGTTATGATGTCTTGATGAATCTCAAGATATTCGAAGGCTTCAACAGTAGTATTTGAATTTGCTCCGTGAGATATGTGATTCAGGTTGTCTGTTAATTGTCTAACTTGATCTGTCATCCTCTGTATAGACGCCGCTTGACTCTGAATTTGTGCATCAAATTGAGCTTCCCGTTCCTCGAACCAATCTTTGAGCATGTGAATCAACTGATCTTCCTCTGATGGTTCTGGTTCTTGATGAATATTGTAGATGGATGGTGGATAAGATGGAAAATATGATGGTTCTTCGTACCTTGAATGATTCTGATAATTCTGCCACTCTGAAAAGTATATACATTGATCGCTCGGGTGGTTACCATCACCTATTACACATCTTCCCATTTCGTTCTATTGAGCAAATGTAGAATTGCTTGATTCTTACATCTAGTGATAATTGTTGGGCTGAACAACAGGCCTCAGAAAACCGGACTGTTGCTCCCAGATTTGGGGTGTATCTTCTTCTAGTAAAGCTCGAAATCTTTCAATCTCCCAATAATGTTTCATTTTTTAATCACCTGATAACAAAAGAAAGAAATAAAAAATTACAGATAAAAATAAAGAAAATTAGATACAAGTAAATTAGATAGATTCAAAATTAATAACTCAAGAAAAATAAGTCCCCGGCAACGGCGCCAAAAACTTGACCGGCGTAAACACACACATATAACGCAAGCGCACGTATCGTTCAAGTAGTATAAAAATATTGATCCCACGAGGACTTAATTCCTATTGTTTTTATTAATTATTGATACTATTTATTTACAGATATCCAATTATAGGGAGAAGAGAATGATTGTTTGATTGGTTGGTTGAATGTGGTTTTCCTTAATTAAAATAAACAAAAGAAAATACTAAGGAAAATAACAAAAAACTCAAAGATCTAGGGTTGTTAATTTTTCTAATATCTTTTAAAAGATGAAGTGATTATTTTATGTTTGTGTAATAAATCGGTTTACTAACCTGGAACATGAAATTATGCGAAAGCCTTTGTCGATGGTCAGACGCAAATACCCAGTTTAACCCAATTGAACCATATGTCTATGTCAACCAAATTATATGGATTCATTAAGTTTAAGTTCCAATTATGGCTACCCCCGCCCGACAGGTATATGTCTATCCTGTAAGGAAATCTATTAAAGGGTTATCTATCCTCAAGGATGATCGTGGGCTATTAAGTCTAAGGCTGAAACCTAAAATCCCTATGTCTAGTTTATTTTAGATTTACCATATCAATATTATTGGTGATCAGACAACAAGAAGCATTAAGCTTAAGACTTAATAAGTAAACCTTTAAATTACACAAACTATAAAATAACCCCTTATAAACCGGTGATATTAGAATTCATCACAACCCCAGATAACTAACACATAACTAGGGCTAGTAAAAACTTAAAAGTAAAAGACATAAAGTAAAAATGCTGAAAAGTAAAAGACATAAAGTAAAAGCTGAAAAGTAAAATAAAATAAAATAAAATGCCAAGGTAAAAGGATCAACTTTTACTATTTACTATTTAGATATCTCCATTAATATAATATATTAACTTGTGATTATTTAACCAACCAGCCATATAGGCGGTAACTTGATTAAGTCAAATTAGGTGGTAAGAAAATTTAATTACCAACCGACCACTCTGGCTGTATCCTTGATTAGTCCGGTTTAAACCAGATTAAAATAAATTACCAACCGACCAATCTGGTGGTATCCTTTTTAAGTCCATATTTTAAATAGTGAATATATTATATTTAAGGGAAATTAATCTAAATAGTAACAGTAAAAGAATTACCTTTTCACCCTAGCTGGGGAAGTTACCTCCTCATGGTGAATAGTAAAAACTGTAAAAAGTAAGAAAGTAAATTACTATTATTACAAAACGTAATTAAAATTAATTTACAAAACTAAAAACTAAAAGAAACTAGATAGAAAACTCCATATTTACATCAGAGAAATTAGAGAGGAAGGTACATCTAAAACTAAAACATCGAGCTGAATTTATAGGCCTCGGTAGGCCATGGGCATCGCGACGCCCGTAGATTTTCAACACGTGTTGGCTTGGCAACGCGAGATCGTGACACGTGTCACTCTTATGTCGGCAGTTGAATTTTTTATGTCGGCAACATGTGATGGCGACACGTGTCCAGGCGCACATTAGCGTGATCAGCTGAGATTTTGACATGTGGCAGGTGCATTTTAGCGTAGATGATGATTGTCGGCATCTTAGGATGATGACACGTGGCAGGCGCATTTTAGCAGATCGGCTGTGATGTTGACACGTGGCACGGTGCACGTTAGTAAAGTCAACTTTTCAGTTTCTGAATTGTGGACCCGGCGTACGTTACCAGCACTCGGCGCACGTTAGGCATCGCGACGCCAAGGGTTTGGCGTCGCGACGCGCCAAAATTACCAAAATGCAATTTTTGCAAATTTTCACTGTTTTGCTCCAAATCACCTCCACAATATCCTGAAACTTTATTTATCTACAAAATAACACAAAACACATCAAAATATTCACAAAACTCAAGAAACTATACAAAATATTAAGTTAAATGAGTGGGAAATAGTGATAGATTTACCACTCCTCAACATCTGTTGTGTGTGCTCCATTTTGGAGTGCCATTTTCGGCATCTGTTGTATGTGCTCCATTTTGGAGCACCATTTTCGACATCTGTCGTCTGTGCCCCATTTTGGAGCGTCATTTTCGGCATCTGTTGTGTGTGCTCCATTTTTTGAGCGCCATTTTCGGCATCTGTTGTGTGTGTTCCATTTTGGAGCACCATTTTCGGCATCTGTTGTGTGTGCTCCATTCTGGAGTGCCATTTTCGGCATCAGTTGTGTGTGCTCCATTTTGGAGCGCCATTTTCGGAATATGTTGTGTGTGCTCCATTTTGGAGTTTTCGGCATCTGTTGTGTGTGCTCCATTTTGGAGCGCCATTTTCGGCATCTGTTGTGTGTGCTCTATTTTGGAGTGCCATTTTCGTCATCTGTTGTGTGTGCTCCATTTTTGGAGCGACATTTTCGGCATCTGTTGTGTGTGCACCATTTTTGGCATCTGTTTTGGACCATTTCCGAACCGTGCTGTGCGAGAATGTGGCTCATTTTTGAACCGTTACTTGATGAGATGGTCTTTGCCGCTACAAACCTGCGAATACAAAACAAAAATTGCATGTAGGTGATATGTATGCATGGATATGTTTCCTATTCCGACGGGTTAGGCCTTCCTTGTGCTCCTTGGTGCCATTTGCTTGTAAAAGTCTTTGGGCGCCCCCTGGGCCTGCTCATAGTTCCTTTCTGTCGATTCTCTCTTGGTGATTGCTCAGTTTCCTTTAGTCTCATTGCTTAAGTTCTTGATAAATCCCTTATTCGCGGGGTGGTTGACTGGTCGCCCCCAGACTCGATTTAGCTTTTTGCTATTCGTTACTTGCACTTGGCCAAAGTAGATCATGTGATGTGGCGTTCCAAAACTACTGATGATCTGGGCCTCGACCCTGAGACTCATCCCCAAACCTGATACCGATGCTGATGTGGGCCTCAACCTTGGGACTCATCCCAAAACTGATACTGATGTGGGCCTCGCCCCCAAACTATTACTGATGTGGGCCTCGCCCCAGACTGATACTGATGCGGGCCTCACCCCCAAACTGATACTTATGTGGGCCTCGCCCCAGACTGATACCGATGTCGGCCTCGCCCCAGACTGATACTGATGCGGGCCTCGCCCCTAAATTGATACCGATGTGGGCTTCGCCCCAAGATTGATACTGATGTGGGCCTTGCCCCATGCTCCATTTTCAAGATTGATTCTAATGTGATGTCGCATATCAACATGTTGTATTGCCTCTCACGAGATAGTCCTGATAGCTAAACATATTTTCATCCTCAATGGAAGCTTCGAGGCGAAACCAAAGAACCTTCAAAGTACTTAATATACTCAAATCCGACCGTTTGGGTGCGTGATCTGAACTAGACTCCTAGTGTGTGTGTGCCAAGGCTCTGTCGCAGCTTAATTCTTAAGTAAGCCAACTCGATGATTTTGTCTTGGAGAATTGGATCGGTGGGTCTAACCAACCTAGATGTCTTGATCATACTCTGTGATTACTTCTTCGTACTCAATATGATATGGTTTTCTTCTTTTTTCTTTTGTCTATCTTTTTTCTTTCTTTTCATTTTGAACTTTCTTTTTCTTTTTTCTTTTTTCTTTTTATTCTTTTCTTTTTTTTTTCAGCACACCTACCATTTAAGGTAGCATTTCTCCCTATCGTGGTCCTAATACTCACCCATGGGTAGCTTCACGCTTATCGGTTATAGGTGGTCTATTTTTTTCTTTTTTTCTTTTCAGAGACTTTTCTTCGTTTCGAACCATATCATATATCATAGCATAAGTAAACCAGGATGGACATCCAGGAAAACAGTCATTCACTGATCTGCCATCTCTTCAACTAGTCATCTCACAGACTACTCAGGCTTCCACTGCTAAGATCCTCTAATTAAGTGCTCGCGAGTCTAGTCAAGATCAACTACTTAAAATATCGGATGAGAGTACATCTCGCACTTATCGTTTCTAAGGTTTCACCCTGAAGTAAATAATGTCATCACTGGACTTATGCCTAACTATTAGGGACTAAAAACAAACAATTTTTGTCTTTTTTTTTTCTTTTTTTTTGAGGCCCCCAATGATTTTTTTATCCTTACCGTAAAATTTTATGTTTCTCGGTCTCCTTTTTTCCCCAACATCCAGGTTTGCTAAACTCTTCTTGACGAGTCTTCTTTTATCCCTAACCCAACGGATATCTATGATGGCTTTTAAGACACAAGGGTTAACATGATGCGTGTATGCATGAGATGCATGAAATGTGTGCGATGCATGAGATATAATATGCATGTGGTTTTCAAAAGCATAAAGGGGTGGCTTCTATAGGTCATACAACTACGGTTCACATGCGGGTTTATGCGGGTATAGACAAAGGCTCTCGTCGACGAAGGATTGCCCATAACTAGGTCTCCCCACTCAAGGGTCCGAGCGACCAAGTGAGCGCTGTTGGTTTTTTATTAAGGTCCCAAGATCAAACAAGCAATGAAAAACATGTGTAAATACATCGACGAATGTAGTGGAATACTTACATTGATCGGTTAAGTCGATTTGTAGACGTTTCAAGCCAAAAACTTCACTGCCTTGGTCACGCCCACTGTGCAGATTTGCTCACTGGTTTGAGCTCATTCGGGTCTCAAAACGAAGATCCAAACTCCGTCGGATGAGTCCCGCCTCATGGGTGAACCTCCCTAACACCTTCGCAATGTTCACAAGTGTGCTAGCACTTGATTCATCAAATGAAAATCACTCATTGCCTCCCTATTATCCACGCCAAAACTGGTATGAAACCAGTGAAGAAATGCTTCAAATGGCGTGAGGAGAAGAAAAGAAATGGTGAGAGAGAAAAGGTGGAAAATGTGTAATGAAAGTTATGTAATAGATATTCTTTAAATGACTTATATATTTTCCAAAATTAATAAGCCTTTTACCATAAATTTTATCTAATAAAATCCATGGAAATCTATCACTCTTATCAAGTTACTATTCCACCAACACACATCAACTATTCACATGTCACTTTAATAAAGTGATGTGATGTGTGTCTTTCCATCAATCAATCAATCAAGTCAATCAATCAATCAATCACTCAAAGTGACTTTTGATTTGACGCTTGATGTGACGATTGATTTGACGCTTGATGTGACTTACGTCGCCGCACTCGAATTCGAAATACGAATACGCTCGCAATCACACTCGGGCTCGGGTTCGTTAATTCCAAATTAACGATTTTTCCGTCGCGTCGTAATTAAATGATTACGCCTAGCGAATTCACTATTCACGTCGCTAACGAATTAATTCTAAATTAATTCGTTCGCCCGAATTAAAATCTAATTTTAATTCCGCGCCGAAATCTAATTTCGTTTAATATATCGAATATATTAATTTACCGATTAATTCCAAATTAATCGTTATCTCTCTCTTGACGATATTTTATCCTATATAAAATATCTCTGTAATTAATCCTAGATTAATTTTCTCTTTCTTCTATATAATCCCAGATTATTAATGAGTGCGAGTTATGCGTCATCAGTGCATTATCGGGAAGCGACCCATGAGATCTCCAGATAAGTTGGCAGTAAATACGGTCGTCGGAGTATCCGAATCACGTACGTACCAAGTACTACGTTCTACCGATTTACGAGACAAGGTCGACTCCTAGCAAAGCACCAAGTCTACCCAATTCTCCGGACATATCCTTTAAAGAATATTAAGATCTATATCAAGCGTAGTATACAATTGTATTGTATTGCGTATATCGATCCAGTATCGGACGATCACATGTTAGGCCTGGGGCTGGAAATGTGTCTGCCCCGTACGAAACATATATCGGACATCAAGCAACTAGTCTCTGTGAATCGGGCAATCCTGACCTAGTCATATTGTCCCGACGGTTGCAACCTTTTATAGAGCACTAGTTCTGTATCCTGCGCGATCATCAACTCCATATGTCTGAAGTGACACTTCCATCTTGACATCACACCCAGTACACTCCGATTCCTGATAAACCCAGAAGAGGTGAACACATAACCAGTTTAGGTCCCCCAACCACCAAAACCAAAGTTTACCGATTTTCGCAAGTACTAGCGATGCAAGTCTCAGGTTAAGATCATATACACCTACCCTGATGCGGCCTCCCATAGACACGCAGACATACTACCAATGGGATTCCGCGGGGTCTATCCAGAGCGAAGCTGTTTCCCGTACCATCGGTGTGAAACACGACCTCCTATCGCACTTGCATAAGTATACAATACTTATATATATGAGAACTATGTCGTTGTGCCCTCACAACGCACACAAGTGCAATACTAGCCTATTCCGCTTTATCGATGTCCAGTCTCGATAATACTACGGCTAGGGATATTTAATGATTAATCCTTCGTGGACTGATACTGTCTCATATCATCTCAATCCAGGAACTAATCATAGGGACCTCTCTTCATTTATATATCTATGGTGATCTAATCACAAATGATGAGAGTGCAATTTCCTTATTACATAGTTAATTACTACAACAACACAATGATCTGTCCAAATAGTGACGCTATGGGTCATATTATCCAACTATCTCCCACTTGGCACATAGCGAGTCACTCAAGTGTCCAACACCCGAACTATGTATGGTTCGCTCAAATGCTGAGAAAAGGTTTTCGTCAGCGGATTTGTTTGATTATCGTTGACGCGATTTATTACGATCATCACATCGCCACGATGTATGATCCGAATGAATCAGATGATATAGAAGTATATATCTGGATCATCGATGAGACCTTTAATTCCTTAGCATGTGCTGACGCCTAGCTCAGCTGCTAACAGAACTATATCTAATCTAATTAGATTTATTTCAATCCAAAAGACTTCTATTGATGCCTCAGCTGCAGCAATAATCCGCATTTGTTGTTTATTCGGCAACAGTTATCTTGCTTGGAAGATTTCCAGCTCACTGTCCCGGTGTTCAAACTTTATAGTACCGTAGTATTTAATCGTTTGGAAACTTGCTGCAGTGATCCCAGTCACTCAAGTTCTCCTTCTCCATAGCCTAAGATAGCATCTTTAGTTCTCAGAGATACTAACAGATGTTCTTAACTTCAATCCAGTGACTATCACTTGGATTGACCCGATCGTGACTCCATATGCTCAAAGCGTATGAGACACCAATACAAGTACATTTTAAATGTACAATTTCTCAGAGAGTGTTAACAACTCCAAATCTATCCCAGTAGATCTTTATTCCTTGAATAAAGGTTGTTACTCCCCAGAATTATATGGAGAATTTCTATGAAAGAATATCTATGAAAGCCAAGCTTTCACCAATTGCTTTATGGGAATTTAATTGTCAGTGCGCTCCCACTAACCTCCTTATATACACAAGAATTATTTTGTTTTGAGTCAAATCATAAACCATTATGATTATTTCAAAACGACAGTTCCAAGAACTTTATGCTTGCTTCAATCCAAACATGGATTGAATAATCCGCAAACCTTGTTTGTCGGTTATACAAAATCGTCAGAATGTTATAAACATTCTCCAAAAGGTTTCCTTTTCAGGAAAGCGATTTTGATTTGTAACTGACATATTTCATAAATGAAATATACGATGGCAACAAGCAAAAGGTTGAACCGTTATTAACACGATGTTGATAACGATACCTTTTCGTCAAAAGCCTAGCTTTGTACGTTGGTATGTTGTCATCCATGTATGTCTTCCTTGAAGACGTTTAATGTACCAATAGGCACAATGCCTTGTGGTACAACTAGTATCCAAAATAGTTGTTATACATGGAATCCATTTCGGATTCATGGCACTTTGCCATAATAGGTAGTCGACACATCGTATCACTTCCTCAAAACGTAGTCGGATGGTACACCTCCATAAGATTGACATTTTATGAGGTTAGATCAGAAACCCATACCCTAGGTTGTTTTCTGACTTTATCCTATCTACGAAGTTCTTGTATATTTGAAGATTAATGGTACAGATTCATTATTGATGAACTGTTTGTGTTCCATTAAGGACTTCGTGCCTAGAACAGTATTACTCCGATTTTCATCAAGTATCACTATCCTCCCACTGACCACTGCATATCGGTATTCCTCTCAGGAAAACCGCATGGTGCAACAATCACATTGTTCTCATGTGAGATTTACAAGTACTATACTTAAGGTTTCCATTAGGAAAACCTATTGGCACTTATCCAATTTGGGTCTTTTAGTTTGGTATCATCCAAACGTCATGCCTGGCATACCCAAATTATCAGGAATGAGAAACCCCGTTTCTTCCTTGTTCATATCCTATATGACATCTGTCAAACAGATTTTCATGGAACCTTATTCTAAATAAGTTTTGCACTGTTAATACATGTCCTATGAAGGAAATAGTAGCTCAGAGCGACTCGTGATAAACCTAATCATGTCCAACAAAATTCGGTTTTAGTTCGGACACACCGTCTAACAGACGTGTCTTGAGAGGAGTCCTCATATGAAAGAATACCGTACTCTTTCATGTATATATGAAACTTACTGCTTAAGTATTTTCCAATACGGTCTTACCGTGGCGGCATAATACTATAGCCGATCTGTTTTTCTATTCGTGTCGAAACACTAAAGTTTCCGATCTGTGTTCTTCAAAAGAAACATAACCATAACGTGATGCCACATCCATTAAGGTCACGAAATATTCATGTTCACATCTAGTCTAGCTAGATATGGGCCCACTACTTCACCATGAATAGGGCTAACAGATCGGTGGCCTTTATACTATTACCAAGTAAATAGTATTTTAGGTACTTTACCTAATAAACTAGATTCGTAGACCTTATTTGAATAGTCAAATCAGTCCTAGTATCCACTCTTCAAAAGTGTGGATATACGAGTCTTGTTTAATTGTGTCCCAGATAACAATGCCACAAATAAGTCTCTGTTGATCAAATCAATTTGAGCTATTTATTTGTCATTTTATATGTTTGAGATTTTATTTATATTCAAAATATAAATTCTGTTATTTACATCTAATGTATTTATCTCAGTATCATCTTTATATAATAAAACACTTAGTGTTCTATATATAAAGGTTTTATCCGCAACGGATTAAACACTGATATAGAGATAATGTCTTAGTCAAACTAGTTACATATAACAGTTCCTAATTTAAGTACATACCCAAAGGGTAGTTCCTAAACTTAGGTATCCACGGTCGAAACAGCGACTTTCGTCCAGTTTCCGATTCGCAGAGAAATCTCGGCTTGAAGTCAGTATCCAGCTCTTAGCGGATTCTGAACATCAATACATATATTTTATGTACCATACATAGTATTTAAAATCCAATTTCAATACTAGTAGTGAACATAACTTTGACAAATATTTTTAAAGTTAGAGCCTCGCCCTTTCTTTAATTCCTCCGTGTCTTCCATATCCAATTGGCAGTCACTTTGGGATATGTCAATTATCCTTTTCAATATTTCACAAACCTTTGGCCAAGCCTTGGGTTTCGGAATATCGAAACGATATGCACCTTGTGCTACATGCCCAATTGCAAACTTTGACTTTTCTCCACTAGAATAGTCAATTAATTCTCGAATCATTAATTGCAATTTTATACTTTTAAATCTAAAGATAGATTTATTATAAGTATATTAATTAAGCACTAAAGTCATCATCACATAAATCTTCCAAAGAATTTATGCTCTACTATTTGCTTAATTATGGGCTTAGTCATAATAAGTTATTTTATCAAATAAATTAACCTATTATTAATTCCCAATTGAAAATTAAATCATTTAAACACATTAATCCCAAGGATTATATATTTTAAATATTCAACCTTTCAATTCTTTCTTGATTTTAATAGTCCAACTATTTAATCAATTTTAATAAGGTACTATTTATTATAATGATTACAATAATCCAATTATTTAATCAATTATAATTTAATATTGATTACTATAATTCAATTATAAAATCAACTATCATTTTAATTCAATCATATTGATTACTATAATCCAATTATAAAATCAACTATATATTGAATAAGTTTGTATATAGTCCAAGTATATATATATTTTTAAAACAACATAAAATATTAGTCCAACTAATACTTTTGATTAATACGACGAGTAAAATATAAATGAGCGTGTTTAGCGAGCAATTGAACGAATGTTGCAAATTCAATACTTGCCTCCCACTATTTTTCGTCGAGCCTCTAACCCTCTGTCGAGTACTCGGGAAACCGTGTTTCCTAGTGGGCTAGGATCCTATTAAATAACATACAACCTTGACTTTGGCCAACAAGCTGTATGCTATTTAACTAGGTAGATCTCACAGATCAATTGGATCCAATCCAATTCCTAGATCCGGTTAGGTGGACATCCAAGTCCTAAACATATTATTTACGCCAATGTATCTAATACATTTTCCTGACCATATCCTCCGAATCATCTAGGCCTTGGCTTTGGCACAACAAACCTAATGACTCCAGTTAAGCGGGACCCATTGACAAGGAAAGTTTCGTAATCAATGTCGTTGGACAAGAAGTGATCTTGACTTTGGCCAACAAATCACAACTTGGACAAGACACCGATGTGGGAACAAAACTCTCATGATTCAAATACATCCAATTGACAAGGTCTTGACTTTGGCCAACAAACCAATGCCAATTGGATCTTGAACAAGAATCATTCAATGGAAGGATAATCGCTTAATATAGAACGAGGGTTTTTCGCGTGCAAATTGGCTACCAATTTAATTATCTTTGTTAAGGTCTCATCATCATACACCCTTAAACATGCATTCTAAATACATAATAAAGCGAGTATGAAAATAAATAATAATGATATGCGGATGGATACTTTACACATTGATCCTAGATCAAATCTCTCCCTTTCTCACTCAAGCTAGCACTAGTATTACTTCTACTACCCGTTACACTACACTTCTAAAGAAACCTCATTACATAGAGGGGAATAGGTGAGAAGAGAATACAAGAGAATAGAGGTGATAAGGCTGGACACGGGTCCAATTTAATAAATCGAATTTATTACAACAATTTCTAAAATTGCCCACCCAACTAATATCCATCCGATATACATTATTCATTCAACACAACCACGTATTCACACACATAAGCATGCTATCAATCAATCTAATCAAATTAATTAATCTGATAATTAAGTGATCATCCAATGTTCAAACAACGATTTGATTTTGTTCGAGTCAAACTCGTTTTGCAATAAGTACTCAAAGTACGAATTCATGAATTAAATAAACTACATCATTAAATCAAATTTAATATGTACTTAATACTAATTCACTATTCAATTCCAAATTAAACATTACACTTTATTTAATAAATCTTTTACGATTTAAATTCCAAATTTAATCGTCGGTCTCAAAGCCCGATTAACGTCCAACGTTAATTCAATTAAAGTCCAATGGGCTTTTAATTGATTTCTTAAGGCGTGGACTTTTGGTCAACTCGGGTCAAACCGATAACCAAAGTCCAATCCGGGATTTACCCCATAAGCCCATAAATCAATTTTGGCCCATTAGGCCCAATTAAACTTTAAAGGTTCATTAGTTGCATTTGGGCTTTATGGTTAAGGTTTTGGGCCCAATTGGATCCAATCCACTTGGCCTAAACCAAACTTGATAAATCAAGTCCAATAGGCCCAAATACAACTTTAAAGTCCAATTTCCAAAATTAGGCCCAAATAATTAAATCCAAAAATCCAATTTTCACAATTTAATTACCAAAAGTGCATTACATGATTAATCAACTAAATCAACATTTCCAAAACACTAAATTAGTCCAATTAATCATACTAAATTCATTATCATATGTCCAACACACAAAATGAAAAATCAAACCCATTACATGCTTTAAAGCTCTCGGCCAAGGAGGGATTTTGTGTCCGATTCGGTTTCATCCAATCGAACCTACAATCGACATCAAATCACCATCCTAAATGATTTCATACACATCCAATGTCACAAAATCAAAAATTACCAAGACATTAGGGCAATATACCTATTCGGCCAACATAAAGATTTTGGGGTTTTTGTTCAATTCCAAATCCAATCCAATTCGATTCAAATTAACGTCAACCTAATCGATTCACTCATCAAATGAATTAAAAAATCAAAATCCAAGATCCCAAAATTCCATTCACATTCGGCCAAGGTATTAATTTGGGGAAAATAATTCCAAATCATTTTTTATCAAATTAGTCCAACCAAAATGAAATTAAACATGTTATAAGCATACTCAAACAATCAATTTATTCAAATCATGCTCAAATCACATTTACCCAAATTTTAAGCCCTACCAATTTCATGCTTGAACCTAAGCTCTTGATGCCATTGTTGGTTTTTTATTAAGGTCCCAAGATCAAACAAGCAATGAAAAACATGTGTAAATACATCGACGAAGGTAGTGGAATACTTACATTGATCGGTTAAGTCGATTTGTAGACGTTTCAAGCCAAAAACTTCACTGCCTTGGTCACGCCCACTGTGCAGATTTGCTCACTGGTTTGAGCTCATTCGGGTCTCAAAACGAAGCTCCAAACTCCGTCGGATGAGTCCCGCCTCATGGGTGAACCTCCCTAACACCTTCGCAATGTTCACAAGTGTGCTAGCACTTGATTTCATCAAATGAAAATCACTCATTGCCTCCCTATTATCCACGCCAAAACTGGTATGAAACCAGTGAAGAAATGCTTCAAATGGCGTGAGGAGAAGAAAAGAAATGGTGAGAGAGAAAAGGTGGAAAATGTGTAATGAAAGTTATGTAATAGATATTCTTTAAATGACTTATATATTTTCCAAAATTAATAAGCCTTTTACCATAAATTTTATCTAATAAAATCCATGGAAATCTATCACACTTATCAAGTTACTATTCCACCAACACACATCAACTATTCACATGTCACTTTAATAAAGTGATGTGATGTGTGTCTTTCCATCAATCAATCAATCAAGTCAATCAATCAATCAATCACTCAAAGTGACTTTTGATTTGACGCTTGATGTGACGATTGATTTGACGCTTGATGTGACTTACGTCGCCGCACTCGAATTCGAAATACGAATGCGCTCGCAATCACACTCGGTCTCGGGTTCGTTAATTCCAAATTAACAATTTTTCCGTCGCGTCGTAATTAAATGATTACGCCTAGCGAATTCACTATTCACATCACTAACGAATTAATTCTAAATTAATTCGTTCGCCCGAATTAAAATCTAATTTTAATTCCGCGCCGAAATCTAATTTCGTTTAATATATCGAATATATTAATTTACCGATTAATTCCAAATTAATCGTTATCTCTCTCTTGACGATATTTTATCCTAGATAAAATATCTCCGTAATTAATCCTAGATTAATTTTCTCTTTCTTCTATATAATCCCAGATTATTAATGAGTGCGAGTTATGCGTCATCGGTGCATTATCGGGAAGCGACCCATGAGATCTCCGGATAAGTTGGCAGTAAATACGGTCGTCGGAGTATCCGAATCACGTACGTACCAAGTACTACGTTCTACCGATTTACGAGACAAGGTCGACTCCTAGCAAAGTACCAAGTCTACCCAATTCTCCGGACATATCCTTTAAAGAATATTAAGATCTATATCAAGCGTAGTATACAATTGTATTGTATTGCGTATATCGATCCAGTATCGGACGATCACATGTTAGGCCTGGGGCTGGAAATGTGTCTGCCCCGTACGAAACATATATCGGACATCAAGCAACTAGTCTCTGTGAATCGGGCAATCCTGACCTAGTCATATTGTCCCGACGGTTGCAACCTTTTATAGAGCACTAGTTCTGTATCCTGCGCGATCATCAACTCCATATGTCTGAAGTGACACTTCCATCTTGACATCACACCCAATACACTACGATTCCTGATAAACCCAGAAGAGGTGAACACAGAACCAGTTTAGGTCCCCCAACCACCAAAACCAAAGTTTACCGATTGTCGCAAGTACTAGCGATGCAAGTCTCAGGTTAAGATCATATACACCTACCCTGATGAGGCCTCCCATAGACACGCAGACATACTACCAATGGGATTCCGCGGGGTCTATCCAGAGCGAAGCTATTTCCCGTACCATCAGTGAAACACGACCTCCTATCGCACTTGCATAAGTATCCAATACTTATATATTGAGAACTATGCCGTTGTGCCCTCACAACGCACACAAGTGCAATACTAGCCTATTCCGCATTATCGATGTCCAGTCTCGATAATACTACGGCTAGGCATATTTAATGATTAATCCTTCGTGGACTGATACTGTCTCATATCATCTCAATCCAGGAACTAATCATAGGGACCTCTCTTCATTTATATATCTATGGTGATCTAATCACAAATGATGAGAGTGCAATTTCCTTATTACATAGTTAATTTGCTACAACAACACAATGATCTGTGCAAATAGTGACGCTATGGGTCATATTATCCAACAAGCGCACCCTTTTTTATACACTAATGTACGTGCCAACGAGTTATGATGCGTGACTGAATGTCAGATGGATTTCCTATTGAAGATTCCCCAAATGGAGGGTGGAGCGGACTCTCTTAAATACCCAAGCCTCTTAGGCTCTTATCGCCTTGGTGACAGGAATAAACAATAGGTCCTCAAAAGTCCATCACAGTAAGCTTCAAGTAAATGATTATCTAGGTGCCTTCACAGCTTTTCCATATAGAAAGGTAGTGAATGAAGAAAGACACCAAACCATTACTTAGCTCTAATAATACATTTGATTAAACCCTATTTAACCCACGGTATACACGGTTAACTAAAGTACAAATCGCAATCACTACAAGACATTATTTCGGGGCCGATTCTCTATCCCCTATTGGAGTCGCCAGACTATAGGACACAGAAATAGGTGACGGTGCTCCAGGCTCGCGGCCTGGTTGGGAGTACGGAGTAGCCCACAAGGGACTACACCGGAGAATAATAAAAATGGAGTCGCCACCCGGTGTGAACCGGGAAAATGATTTAAGGCCGCACTCACCCCTCGCAAGGGAAGACCTCAAACCGTTGGGTTCAGAATGGTCCCTTACTTATGCCACTTGTAATAAAATGATTTGTACAATAATTTAATCGGATCTACGCAACATATATTTCCAAGAATATTCTATTTCTAAGTTCACATGCATGAAAATAAAGCTCATATCTAAGTTTGCATACATAGAAGTAAGTGAAATAAAGGCAATCACACAATCTCACGAACACATTAAGTAGATAAATGCGGGAATATAAATAAATGATAACAGTAAAAGTGTCAATAATGAAATGATATGATTAATTATGTAATGCAAAAGAAATTACCAAAGAAGCGAACATGCATGAAATGTGATGAAAAGAAATATGTTCATTGTATGTGCGTTCGTGTAGCGTTCGGAAACGCATTCGAACGAGATTACCAAAATGGCATCTGAAACGACACAAACACATGCATGGATAAACAAATACACAATGTAGGACCTCGTGTTCCCGATGGAACACATTTCACATTCAATCGAGTACACTTCGTCCGGCGCGGCAAAACATCGTGGTAAAGGTAGCCTTTAGGCATTTCCCTCGAATAGAGGACCTTTAATCCACCCTAGCTAGCCCATGCGCATTAAATTATCAATACATGAATAAATAAATCTATAATATGGGACCTTGTATGCCCGATTGAACATATTTCACGTTCAATCAAGTGTACCTCGTCCGGCGCGGCAAAACATCGTGGTAAAGGTAGCCTTTAGGCATTTCCCTCGACTAGAGGACCTTTAATCCACCCTAGTTAGCCCATGCACACTAGAATGCAATGCATGCGTAAATAAAGCAATGATATGCAAAGGGTAAATTACATAATAAAAGGCGCGGCAAAACATCGTGGTAAAGGTAGCCTTCAGGCATTTCCCTCGAATAGAGGACCTTTAATCCACCCTAGTTAGCCCATGCGCATTATATTACAATGCATACAAATGAATGAGACAATAATGTGGAACTCCGTATGTCCGATTAAACATATCTCACATTCAATCAAACATACTTCGTCCGACATGGCAAAACATCATGGTAAAGGTAGCCTTTAGGCATTTCCCTCGAATAGAGGACCTTTAATCCACCATAGTTAGCCCATGCGCATTAAATTATCAATACATGAACAAATAACGTACGAAAAGTAAATGGCAGAATGTAAAATGCGAATAATAGATGAACAAGATAAAATAAAGTGAAATATTTGTTGTTTGCTCAAGTGGTACGTGGAGTTGTTTCCCAAGTATAGACCGCACTACCGTCCATTCAGATTCGGCTACGGAATTTACGTCTGGGTTTCCATCCGATATACCATAAGAGACGACACATATTCCATTCATCCAATAGCCATAGCATACATTAACCAACAATACTCATGCGAAGAAATATTGGCAAAATAAAAGAAATAAGCGGAAATAAATAAAAAAGGGTGCCCTCAGGTCTAACCTCTTATGTCGCCTCTTGGAATAGCGTTACATGGCCGTCGGAAGGGCTAACACTCCGTAACTCTTCCGGTTCAGTCGACCGGGGACATCCCCCTGAAGACACATGTCGAGTCAAATAAAGACGTGGAATTCCCTCAGTCCATGCGACATGTCGAGTGAAATAACTCTTGAACCTTAATCTGATTCAGTCGACCAGGGACATCCCCCCGAAGACTCATGTCGAGTCAAATAAAAACATGGACTTCCCTCAGTCCATGCGATATGTTGAGTGAAATTACTTCTGAACCCATGTCTGGTTTAGTCGATCGGGGACATCCCCCAAAAGACTCACGTCGAGTCAAAAGAATATATGGACTCCCATCGGTCCATACGACATGTCGAGTCATATGGAGACATGCACTCTCCTTAGTCATATGACATGTCGTGTGAAATTACATCTGAACCCATGTCTGGTTCAGTCGACCAGGGACATCCCCCAAAGGACTCACGCCGAGTCAAAAGAAGATATGGACTTCCCTCAGTCCATACGACATGTCGAGTCATATGGAGACATGAACTCTCCTAATTCCATATGACATGTCGTGTGAAATTACACATGAACCCATAACTGGTTCAGTCGACCGGGAACATCCCCCGAAGACTCCTATCGAGTCAAATAAAGACATGGACTTCCCTCAGTCCATACGACATGTCGTGTCATATAACTCTTAAACCTTCATCTGAATCAGTCGACCGGGGAAACCCCCCGAAGACTCATGTCGAGTCAAATAAAAACATGGACTTCCCTCAGTCCATGCGACATGTCGAGTGAAATTACTCTTGAACCCATGTCTTGTTTAGTCGATCGGGGACATCCCCTGAAGACTCATATCGGGTCAAATAAAGACATGGACTTCCCTCAGTCCATACGACATGTCGTGACATATAGCTCATAAGCTCAGTCGACTAGGGGACACCCCATGGGGACTCATGTCGAGTCAAACGAGGTCATGGACTTCCTTCACTCCATACAACGTGTCGAGACAAATAATTAATCTTCCTCCCTCAATCCATACGACTTTGTCGATTGAGGTTACCTTCTGAACCACCATATGTATCAATCAACCAGGAACACCCAATGAAAGGTTTAGAACATGACAATTGAATTGGACTCCCCCAGTCCGTAAGACGGAACATCGTATGGATTAGCTTTGAACCTCTGCCATGATCAATAAAACAACTACCCATGTCATGATTCATTCGACATGCGCAAAGGTACTCTCCAAGTCTATGGCTTCTAGACTTAGAGAGTAGGGGACAAACTGTACGGGCCAAATTTGGTCCCAAGGGTAAAATCGATATTTCACCTCGAGATCAACCACAAAACCTAAAACCCATTAGTAAGTCAAACCCGAGAACCAATATCAGACCAAGAGGCCTCACGGGCCCAAGCCCATTGTCATCAAGAGGGCCAACGGACACTACAGTTACCAAATTAAGAAAACGCCAAAAAGCTAATAAAACTTCCACTAAATCGACTGTTACGGAGATTCCAACGGGTAGAAGAAGAGTAAATGACCCAACTTCGAAGAACTTATAAAAAGGGAAAGGTAATAGCTTGGAGGGACATTCAACATTACTCAGTTCCACTGCATACCACCTTCGACATACAAGCACACCCTGCTCTCTCGGCTAACAAACTGAGACAGAGGTAACTACTAGCCTTGATCTCCCTATCTGCTTCTCATCTACATCACTGACTTGAGTATTGGAGTGCTTACGGCACCCACCACACCGGTGGGCAGTGACCTCCTCGTTCTTCCTACCCTTATTTTACAGGTTCGCTAGTGCCCTTAAAATCCAGATTCTCGATTGTGGACCTTAGGTGAAAATCGGCATCCATACATATAACGACATAAATAATATAGAAACACCGTGAAACTTTTACGAAAATGTTTTTCCGTAAAATAGTATAAAATGGATTTCCGGCCGAACCGACCGACCAATACTGATGGGGACTGCCCAGGTCAGCCCCAAAAACATTTGGATAGTTCGTGGGCTGCCCGAACAGTGCCTAGTTCACTTTTTGGGCAGCCGTTAACTAGTAAAGCAGTTTTTCGTCGTTTTCACGTATTTGCACTCCGAAATAATTTCCGATAAATATTTTCCTTGGGAAATTAAAATAAACCAATTTATTCTAATTACTCAATAAATAAAAACTGAATTTTTATCTAAAAAATCAGATTTATCATTAATTGCTATGAGACCCCTACACTTTGCAAATTAATCATTTTGGTCCTTAAATTATCAAATACATATTTAATTGATTTCAAATCAATCCCAAAATAATTTATACGATTTGCAGCATAAACCAGAAACTTTTTCAGAATTCCGAAACTGCCCAGATTTTTCCAGAATTACGAAAACAACCATATTTTGTATTAATTGTAATTTGGCCCAATTTGTTCAAATCACATCAAGATTAATTCCAATCAAACCCAAATTTGACATACATCAAATTATATCATATATATTAAGAGCCCCAAAATGTGAATGGGGTAAGAACCCTAATTTCACAAATTACTCAAATTGGATAATTTACATTAAATTGACAAAATTCTACACTTTAATCATCCAATTTCCACACCAATTAAGTCTCACCATCATGAAATTAATCAAGAACAATTCTATGTTAATTATGAATGGCTAATCAACTCTAGAATGACAACTTTAATTTCTAATTAATAAATTAAGCATAATTACACCTAATTAGCTTAATTAATTAAACATACATGCTAAACACCATCAAACAAGATTACAACCATATAAATTACAAACTTAAGGAGTATAGATTCAATCTTAGCAACACAATTGAAGATAAGATTAATTGAAACAATTTTCATGTAGAAGAAAGTGTTAAAAACTTACAAAATTCCAAATCAAGCTTTGTTTTTCTTTCTTTCTTCAACCCTTTTTCTCTCAACTCACTTTGTAAAATATTGTGTAACTTGTGTTCCTTTTGAAAAATGAAATAAAATAATTTTTGTATACAAAAAATCAAGTTGGCCGAATTTTTAGCTTCCAAAAATAAATAACAATTATTTTATTTTGCTTAAAAATCATTGTTACACATTTTGCAAAATTAAAGTTAACAATTAATCTCTAATAAAGCAAACAAAATGTGTTCCAATGGCATCATGCCATTTCCAAGCTTTAATAAAGCAAATCATTATAAAAGATATTTACTTTATAAAAAAATTTAATTATTTACCATTTAAATAATTTAATAATAAATATAAATATCTTAAATATATGTATTATATTTACAATAAATATCTCAAATACATATATATTAATGATATATATCAAAAATCACAATTTGATATTTTATTAATGTGTATTTAATAAAATCAAGTATTAAATACAAATACGCATTAATTCGAAAATGATTGTTGGGTCCCGATTGCATGTAAACTTCGTTTAAACGTTAAACACGTTATAAATAATTAGTATTATTCATAACAGTTGTCCTAGTGCTCTTCGAGTATATTTCATTAGTGAGACTCTCTAGATTCAGGCATATCCGTCACGAAATCTAATTTCGTGTCCATAATTCACCCACCCGTAAATTATGACGACCACGGATAAACTCGTTGAATCATACAGGTCGAGGTCATTGCATACATTTAATCTCTCCGTCACAGGTATCCGGATTATCCCAGAGATATAGATATAAATGTCAAATATATATAGGAATAATCTCGTCGACGTATCTATTAGCAATCTCTAAATAACATTCAGAACTCACTTCCGAAGTATACTATGGCCATAGATTTAACAGATTGCTAATCACATGATGGACTACATATGCTCTGTACACAGAACTGACGGATCCTTTCTTGATACACACAGGATATCATGAGCATGAGTCCACACCCAACGAACATGTAGAGGTCTGATCTAAATAGATCGGTGACGCGAATGCCATCTAAGTGTGGAGGATAACTCATAAATCCACAGTGGTATCTCAAGTCAAAGAATCACTATACTAGTCAACCTGAGAAGATTCCTATTGACGTTGATGTACCATCTATTAGGAAATCTACAGTGAGTCATTCATGTTTATCAAATAAACACCTACACGTCTATACGAGTCTCCCAAGACTCATGGTTCATTGGGATAAACCATCAGACCTAGTCCGATATACGACATGTACTGGTCTCATCAGATTTTACTAACCGACCTATGTCAGCAAATCTTGACCAGGAACTTAATTTGAGGATATGCAACTTATAGTGACACTTCCCAATGTCAATTACAAACTATGTTGCAACTGTGCACTACGTTGTAAATCCCGGGGTATTTGTCTCATATATATATATCAATAAATCGGATTTAGTTTCAATATAATCAATCTAATCGAAATTAGATTGAATACGTATATAAAAGACAAGAGGTGCTACCATTTAATTAGTAATATTATAGAAAAAAAGTATTGCTTGTATTCATGAATCAGACATAAATACGATCCGGATTGGCGCTCAGAGCACCAACCCTAACATTTATATATATATATATATATAATTGAAATGTTAGGATAAAATAGGATAGTTAAGAGGTGGTTTTGAGTACGGAGTTCGATATTACGTATGGTTAAGATAATCGACCACCACATGTATGAATATTTGTAATGCTATGATACGAAGTGAAATATTTGATGAAGTGGATGTCTATTGATGTATGTCAGTGTATGAACCTGTAATGGTATGCATATGTATATGTGAATGAATATGTATATGTATAAGTATATGAACACGTATTTGTATATGTATGAAATGATAAGATAAGTATTATTTAAATGTATAAGGTCAGTAAAGAGAATAAGTTATGATTTCTGAATTTATATTATCACGTGTAGATGTGCGTTATTAGAATAAATTTGTCATTGACTAATGCATACGATTTAGCTGTATAGAGGTTCGGTTGGTATAAGCTAAGTCTTTTCTGAATGATAGAAGTACGCGATCGATAGGATACATATATGAATGGAAATATATATTTGGTAAGATATTGTGTCAATATTTTTAGATAAGAATTCTGAAACAGAATATGTTTGATAAATAAGTAAATGATGCGAGGACTGTTAAAGTCCATGGTATCTGAAATCGAAGATATGAGTATATTCATATGTTTGATGTATATACGTATGTGTATGACTATTCAGATGATAAAGTAGTGTTGGCCATACTTGTGCTTGTGTATAAGAAACTGTGTTATGAGTTTGTGTCACATGATATGTGTACATGTGTGTATGATTAATTGGTTGATGATTTCTTGGTGTAGTAGTCGAGCTGGTTAGGAATCCGTTCGTACGATATTCATCTCATACCTTTTCTAAAATAGGTAATGAGTCTCGTACGAGAATTATATGTGCAAGTCAGCCATATGTATGTATTGTTTGGTTATTTGTTCTGTGATGTATTGGCTGTTATGTATGCTTTATTCCCAGTTGCATGATGATTGTATGTATGTTTGAGAGTATATGTGTGTGACAGAATTCGTGATATGTATGGACTGTGTGTGCTATTGGGGAATGAATGAATGACTTGGAAAATGGTGTGAATATAAGATATTATAAATGTGTTTACTAAGTTTTTTATTATATGTACGTACATTATGGAAGAGACTAAATGTGTTTGTAGAATTCTGATAATATGTTTGTAGAGTTCTGAAATTGGATTTGCATGAATGTAAGAGAAATGGGGTATGATTTCTGAACTGATATGCGTAAAAGTATATAAGTCACGAATTTTTAAGCTATCATAAAGCTATCGGAATGGAAGAAAGTTTGTTTCGAAATGAAGGAAGTTTGTTTGACTTATCGATTTGAGGATATTTCAAAAGATGTTTATTCATAATAAAGTTTAAGTATGTGACTTCATGTTTCTTGTGATTGAAATGGTTTCGATGTAAAATGACATACTCTGTGATATTCGAATTAATGCCTTGTGTGCTTTGGATGTTTGGCTAATAGATTGGCATAAATATAAATATGTAGATATGAGAATTTGATATTGGTAAAGTATAAAGGATAATTAAAAGTTGATAATTATGAACTCGTAATAACTTAGTCATTCTGAAAAACTTCTAATTAGTTTAACTTGTATGTTCTATTTATAGTACGAGCGTGGTTACTTACTGAGTTATATAACTCACACAAAACCAGTTTGCTAGTTTTGCAGGTTGGCTACTAGATGAGTCAACCACTTCAGCTTTGGAAGCCATGCTCAAGACGTGGATCGCCCAAGTTGCAGTCACCCTCGCAAGTGTCCTGGGAGAAATATTAGAAGTTTAGGATCTATAGTTATTGTGATATTCGTCGTTCTGAGCACGCTGTTTGTATTTATTAAGTAACAGTTTTGAATGCTTATGATGTTGTGGGCATGAAACCCTTAAATGTTCATTTTGAGCTTGATATCTTGTGTGTGGACCTGAGGTCCTTATATATATATATATATGTGTGTGTGTGTGTGTGTGTGTGTGTGTGTGATGTTTATTATAGGTTTCATTTTGATGTTGGATTGTGATCTAGGTTGTCTAGTTTTAGGATACATGATGCCTTTTTTCTGTAAATTTATAGGCTTATGAAGATGGGTTAATCCTGTCTTCTACTGGTAGCATCTTGCCTCTGGCGGGGTATTACACCTCTAGAGCCAAGCTGTACATGATACTCACCAAATGTGGGTGAGGCCAATGAGAAGACCCACTGCTACTTGCTAGCAGGGATGTATGATGTTCTTACTGCAAAATATGAACTAATGGCTACAACATCTATGATGATAGAGTCACTGCAAGACATATTTGAGTAACCTTCGAAGTGGCAATGTCATAAGGCCTTGGTCTCAGTGATAACCGCGAAGATGAAGGAATGGACATTCATCCGAAAGCATATCTTGAGGATGATGATCTACTTCAATATGGTTGAAACTCACATAGGTCGTATCGATGAGAGTAACCAGGTGACTATGATCATGGAAACGTTTCGAAGAGTTTCCTACACTTTAAGAGCAACTATGTTATAAACAAGTTGATCTTTACTCTTACGCAACTACTAAATAGGCCCACCTCTTATGAGTTCTTATTGATGGATCTTTGTAAGCCTATTGGAGGGAAAATGTCGTTGAATCTTTCAAATCTACAAAGAAGATAAAGAAACATTGGGAAGGCTAAGGGTATAACTATTTGATACTTGGAAAGACCCTGCTGAAGATAACTTTACCATGAGAGTCAAGACAATGGATGTTGTTTTAGTAAAAGCAGTGGGAATTACCAGTTTCAATTTTCAAATAATAGTTATTTGAATTTAAGCAAGGTTTTGTTTATTTCTGTTTTGTCGCATAAATTTGATTTTTGTTTCAAAATTGTTTCATGATGGTTTTCCCATTTTATTTGATAATAATAGTTATTATTTTAAAATGGATTACCAAAATGCATCGAAAACTTGGAAAATAACTTGTATGTGTTAAGGCCATTAATGCATAACTCACTACTCGACATGGGGATGTTTAAGGTTGAAAAAACTGAAACTAAACGATAAAGAATTTCTCACAATAACATATATATACGGTATCTTAGACTTGGCCATATTAACTTGGACAGGAAAAACAGATTAGTAAAAAGTGGATCTTTAAGTTAGTTAAAGGATCACACCTTACCAATATATCAGTCTTGTCTAGAAGGTTACTAATCTATGAGTCTTGTCTAGAAGGTACTAATCTATGAGTCTTGTCTAGAACGTAAGATAACCAAGAGTCCTTTTATAGGACTAAGAGTCATCTAACCACTCGGTGATTATGAATATTTCTTTACATTTATTGACGATTATTCTAGATTCATGTATGTTTACCTAGTGCAGTGTAAGTCAGATACCTTTGAAAAGTTCAAAAAGTATCACGCTGAAGTTGAGAATCAATTAGGTAAAACCATCAAAATTCTAAGATAAGATCGTGAAGAAGAATACCTCGACAATGAATTTGAGGAGTTCTTTGTTGAGCATGGGATAATATTCCAACTAATAACACCTGGAACACCACAGCAGAATGGTGTTGCAGAAAGGAGAAATTAGACCATACTAGACATGATGAGATCTATGTTTACTGACAATACATTACCTAGTTCATTCTGGGGTATGCACTACAGACAACAGTGTATATCTTTAACGTAGTTGCATCTAATTTTTTTCCTGAGACACCCCTAAAGTTGTGGAGAGGTTGCAAAGCTAGTTTGTGATATTTCTGCATAATGGGGTGTCCAACACATGTACTGAAGAACAAGACTACCAAGTTGGAACCACGCTAATAGGTGTGCCTATTTGTAGGCTTTCCTAAGGAGACTATGGGTGGATTATTTTATAGTGTAAGAAGATCTCAAAATATTTACATTTCTTGAGGACTATATGAGAGAATTCAAGTCTCGCAGTAACGTGGTACTCAATGAGATATTTTCTGTTTGACTAGTAAACTATCAACAACAGTTGTTGATAATAACGTAGCACTTTCGACATATTAGCATCAAATACAGTTATATTAGGAAGATCTATCACCTAGACATAGTGGAAGGGTATTATGACAACTTGATCTCTATGTAGAGATTAGAAAGTCAAACGTTGTCGCTTACAGTGATGGTGTAGATAATCCATCGAATTATCGTAGTGCAATATATGATCTTGATAAAGAGGAATTGCTCAAAGCAATGAATCTCGAGAATGAGTCTATGTACCCCAACTCAGTCTGGGAGCTTGTAGACCAACCTAATGAGGTAAAACCTATAGTTTACAAATGGATCTATAAATGGAATAGATGAGTAGATGGAAAGGTACAGACCTTCAAAGCTAGGTTAATGGACAAGGATTATACTAATAAAGAGAAAGTCGACTATGAGGAGATTTTCTCGCCAATAGTCATGCTTAAATATATTCACACTCTTTAATCCACTTCACATATTATGATTATGAGATATGCAGATGGACATCAAGACAACATTCGTGAATGGTAGTCTTGATGAGAGCATTTATATGATGCAACCAGAGAGATTCATTGTCCAATGTCAATAGCAAAAGGTTTGCAAGCCACAAAGGTCTATTTATAGACTGAAGCAAACATCTTGATCTTGGAATATAAGATTTGATAGAGGATCAAGTCTTATGATTTTGAGCATAACGTCAATGAGCCTTGTGTATACAAATATGTCATTGACAGTAAGGTGATTTTTCTCGTATTATTCATCAATAATATTTTACTTATTGAGAATGATGTAAAAGTATCATCAGACGTAAGAATCCTGGCTAGCTAACCAATTCAAATTGAAAGATTTAGAAAAAAAAGTGAGTTATGTACTTGAGATCCCAATTATTCAGGATCGCAAGAGACGACTGTTAGCTATATCTCAAGCATCATATATCGACAAGATTGTTGTGCGATTTTGGATTCTAAATTCCAAGAAGGTAATTTACCTTTTCGATATGGAATTCATTTGTCAAATGAACAGTTTCCTAAGACACCTCAAATAGTTAAGGAAATGAGACACACTCAATATGCCTTAGTAGATGGTAGTCTCATGTATGTTATGATATGCATGAGACTAAACATCTGCTTTGTAGTGAGAGTATTCAGTAGGTTTCAGAATGACCCAGGATTAGATCATTAGGTGGTCGTGAAACATATTCTCAAGTATTTTAAGATAACAAGAACCTATATGCTTGTATATTCGGGTGAGGATAGGATCCTTAGAGGATATACAAATTCTGATTTTTAGACGGATATAGATTTTAGAAAATCAACATCCGGATCAATTTTCAGCTTAGGTGGTGGGGCTATTGTATGGAGGAAGATAAAGCAATCTTGTATTGCTGACTCCACCATGTAGGCTAAATATGTAGTAGCTTGCGAAGCAGCTAAGAAAGCAGCATGGCTCCAGAAATTCTTGGGAGATCTGAAAGCTATTCCAGATATGGATAAACCATTCACACTTTATGATTGCATGTATAAGAAAGAAAATGTGAAGAATTTATTGGTTCAAAAGGAACCAAGACTAACCTCCAAGGACCCAAGAAAATTTGGGTACCTAAAACTACATGATTCTTCTTGAATAGGTGAGGAACAAAAAGACTAAAGGAAAATTGTTCCTCGATAGTGGATACTCAAGGCATATAATGGTGAACTACTCAAAAATTTCATCAAAAATGGTGGATCTGTTACATTTGGTGATAATGGTAAAGGTGAAATCCTGGATATGAAAATATTGGTACCGATTCCACTACTTTAATTGAAAATATTTTACTAGTTTATGGCCTTAAGCATAACTTATTAAGCATTAGCCAATTATGTGATAAAGGTTATGAAGTTGAATTTGATGCCTCTATTTGTAGAATTATTGATAGAAAATCAAATAATGTATTATTTATAGGTTATAGAGATCAAAATATTTATCTATTTGACATTGGACTTGACATGCATTATGAGAAATGTTTAAGTACATTAGATAACAACTCTTGGCTTTGGTATAGAAGATTAGGTCATACACACATGAAATTTATTTCTAAAATCTCCATTAAGGATTTGGTAAAAGGTCTTCCAAAGCTAAAATTTGTGAAAGATCAAGTTTGTGAAAACTGTGAGCTTGGAAAACAACATAAAATTTCTTTCAAAACCAAAAATGATTTTTCCTCCTCAAAGCCCCTACAACTATTGCATATGGATTTATTTGGACCATCTAGAACCACAAGCCTTGGTGGTAAAAGCTATGTGATGAGCGGAAATATATCAATATTTACCGCCCTTTTTAACTAATATTTTGTTTAGTTTCTCGGGTTTGATGAACGTTTTGATGTGTTTTAGTTTATTTTACAGATAAAATAAAATTAGGATTTAATGGAACTAATCAGAACGAAATGTGGACCAAATAAGGGTAAAAACTGGACTTGACATTTTGATTTTGGAGATTGGAAACTTGAAATGGCGTTCTAACGAAGTACAATTTCAGAAATTCTAACTTTCTGTAATTGTCATATTTTGGCCATAACATTTTACACAGATATCGGATTGAGGTGATTCAAGTTCCAGATTAAAGAAGACTCAAACATCTACAACTTTGATGTTTGTAATAATTAAGAATTCTTACGTTTCCATGAACGAAATTGATAAAATATTCGAAGTGTGTTTTGTATAATTATTTAAGTCATTTACAAAATAATAATAATAATAATAATAATAAAATAAAAATAAAAATTGCCAAACATGCTTGCATGTTTGGTGGAGGATTTGGTGCCATGTTTGGTGCCATATTTGATGCCATGTTTGGTGCCGTGTTTGATGCCATGTTTGGTGGAGCAATTGGTGGAGAAATTGGTGGAAGCCTTTGGATTTTCCTATAAATACCAAGCCATTTCATTTGTAATTCTCATGCTTTCCTTAGGTTTTTGTAAGGAATTTAAGGATTGCATCTTGTTTATATTTATTTTCAGTATTTTAATTATGTATTTTTATTTTCAATAATAGTAATAGTTTATTTTATTTTATTTTCTTTTATGTTTAGTAGTTAAATTTCCGCTGAGGGAAGGGTGAAGCTTTTATTATTTTAGTTTAGATCAATCTCCCTTAATTATAATATGAAAATTATAATTTAAACTAAAGGTTATACCGCCTTAATGGCTGGTTTTATTTATTTGACATAATGTGACACCACATATATGGTTGGTGTAGGACACAGAAATCGACGATGCTGTCCCGGGCTTGCTGCACAGTCGGGAGTACGGAGTAGCCCGTGGGGGACTAAACCGGAGAAATAAATCGAGTCGCCACCCAGTGTGAACTGGGAAATGATTTAAGGCTACACTCACCCCTCGCAAGGGAAGACCTCAAATCGTTGGGTTCAGAATGGTCCCTTACTTATTCCAATTGTAATGAAATGATTTATGCAATAATATAACCAAGTCTTATGCAACACATACAAGATAATTCAAATGACATACAAGTTTGCACACCCATAAACATAAATGTAAGTGAAAGAAAAAGCATAATTCTAAAAAAACATGTTAATCAGAGAAGTGCGGCAATGACAATAGAAACGTTAACAATAGCGACAGATACTTAAGCACATGAGGCAGAAATGAATAACTAAAGAGACAAGCATGCATAAAACATGATAAAGGAATCTTGCCAGTGTGTGCGCGTTCGTGTAGCGTTCAGAAACGCGTTCGAATGGGATCACAAAAAATGATATCTATAATCACATACACACATTAATGAGTGTTTCCCCAAGCGGTACGTGGAGTTGTATCCCAAGTATAGACCGCACTACCGTCCATCCGGATTCGGCTACGGAATTTACTTCTGGATTTCCATCCGATATACCATGAGAGGCAACACTCAATCATTGACCCAATGTAGACAGACATAACATACGATAATTCATATAACCATAAATAACCGAAGGGAAAAACATGCGAAATAATAAGGAAGATAAATAACACAAGATGAAAATGCGGAACAATAAAACAACAATAAACGTAAATTAAATGCGAAATAATAAAAGACTAATAATACGAAATAAATGTGGAATATTAAATATATGACCAAATAATTTGGCTGTTTTCAATGTAGGACTTCACATGCCCAGTTGGACGTATTCCACGTCCAACCAAGCATGCTGTTTCCAGGATGACAAAATAAAATATAACAAAGGGTGCCCTCAGGTCTTACCTTTTAAGTCGCTTCTCGGAGGTGCGTTGGGATGTTGCCGGAAGGGTTAGCGCTTCGCTGTTTTTCTGGTTTGCTTGTCTGCTGTTTCTGCTCATTGTTTCACTATTTTTAGGGACTGGTTTGGGTTGTTTTCGAACTGTCTTGCTTCGCTGTTTTGGGGTGTATTTTGTTGTTGTTTTGCGGTAATGCATGGGGGATTTTCAGGGGCTATTTTGGTTGTGTTTTACGGTAATGCAGAGGCTAGTTTTGGGTTGCTGTTTCACGATAATGTGGGGCTGTTATTTGTTGCCTTTTTGAATCGGTGGAGGCAGTTTGGCTCAGGGTTTTTTGAGTGTTCTTGGATTGTTTCACGTGCTTCTTTGGTTTAGTTTGTTGTTGCTTCCTTGGTTCCACGTGGTTAAGGGTTTTAGGGTTATTGTTGTTTATTGAATCGGCTAGTGTGTTATTTGTTATTGTTCGGTTGGGTGGTCTTCACGTGGATGGGTTGTTGATTTGTTTTGTCTATGGGTGTGAGGAGAGAAAGATGGTCTGCATTTTGCGGTAATGTGGTGTGAGCTCTAGTTGTGCAGTTTGCGTGAATGTGGTGAATGAGCTCTAGGGTGGAAGGGTTTGGTTTATGTTCCTTTTTATAAGAGTGGGCTAGGGTTTTCCTTTCATGGGAGGGAAATAAAGATTATGCAATAATGGGGGATATATTTAATTAGTTTGTGATAAGGAAAGGATATTTTGTAATTGGTGGGGAATATGTTTAATTTGGAAGGTGATTTATTTAGTTTAGGAGAGAGATTTATTTAATTTAGGAAGGAGATTTGATTTGATTTATTGGATTTGATTTAATTTGTGACATGTGTTTTAAATGTTTTAATTATTTGGATTGGGCTTTGGTGGGCTTTGTATGATGTGGGCTTGTGGCTTGGATGAATGGGCTTCGGATGGGTGCGGGGGTTTTGGGCCGAGCCTAATAGTTAAAACATAGATTAATCGAGCGAACCCGAGGCTAAATAATTGAATTAATTTTGACAAAATATTTAATTTTGAATTTTCCCTTCCGACGTCCGTTTCCCGCGACTTATTAGGTAGTGCCTCCATACGAGGCTCATCATCGGGCTTCATGCAAAAATACAGTGCCTACAGTCGCCCCCACTTTGATGGGACTTGTGCAGTGTGTGACAGTTGACAATCATATCAAAGTCGTGCATGCATTTTTACTTACCTGGCTCGCCAGCTGCTGTCTGACTTCCATGTTGCTTCGAAGTGAGTTGATATGGTGGCGAGGTGCTTCGACCCCCAATCTTCATCCCTGCAAGATGTTGCGATCTCTAGGAATCACTACCGGACTGAGCTGGTATGGTGGCAAGGTGCTTCGACCCCAAGGTTCATCCCTACAAGATGCTGCGATCTCTAGGAATCACTACCGGACTGAGCTGATATGGTGGCGAGGTGCGTCAACCCCAAGGTTCATCCCTGCAAGATGCTGCGATCTCTAGGAATCACTACCGGACTAAGCTGATATGGTGGCTAGGTGCTTCGACCCCAAGGTTCATCCCTATAAGATGCTGCGATCTCTAGAATAACTATCGACTGAGCTGATATGGTGGGGAGGTGGTCCATTCCTGAACCATACTCCATTCCCGGAGCGTCATTCCCGGTATGATAGACCTCATTCCCGAGGTGGCACCGTACGATGCTGACACGTGGCACGGCGCTTGTTAGCAGATCGGCTGTGATGGTGACATGTGTCACGGCGCACGTTAGTAAAGTCAAACTTTTCTCAAATTCTGATTTGTGGACCCGGCCCACGTTAGCACTGTTTGGCGCACGTTAGGCGTCGCGACGCGAAAATTTTCCAAAATGCCCTTTTCTTCCAATTTTCACTGTTTTGGCCCAAATCACCTCCAGAATGTCCTGAAACTTTATTTATCTATAAAATAACACCAAAACACATCAAAATATTCACAAAACTCAAGAAACTATACAAAATATTAGGTTAATGAGTGGGAAATAGTGATAGATTTACCACTCATCACAAACCCAAAATGCCAAGGCCCAATTAGGAATCACCCTATGCCAAAAATCAAATTAGGCCCAATTAAAATTTTAAAGGCCCAATTATCATATTTGGACTTTATGGAAATGGTTTTAGGCCCAATTGGATCCAACCAATTATACTAAACCAAATTTGGCCCAACCAAGCCCATTAAGCCCAAATACAATAAATTAAATTAACTCATTATTCTAAATTACAAATTAATTCAATTCAAGTGTAATTACCATAATTAATTAATTAATCTAATGTTTCAAACACACTAATTAATCCAATTAATCATGCTCAACATTTCCAATTCATGTCCAACACAAATTGAAGCAAAATCAATTCTAAAACATGCTTCAAACTCACGGCAAAGGCATACAAAAATCATTTAATTTGATTTCAATCCAATTTAAATCAGCATTCAATATTTCTATCATGCCAACAACACATCCAATATGTCAAATTTCAAAAAATTCCCATGAGCTTATTCTAAGGTATATATTCGGCCAAGCTTAGGATTGGGGATTTTTTTATCTAATCAATATTTCACAAATCCAACAATGCATAAATCCAATTCAACATCATATAAACTCAACCAAACCATCAATTTAAGAAAATTAAGCTCCAAACACAAAATTCTCAAATTAAAGTTTAAGAACCCTAGAATTCCAAATCAAACTTATATCGCTCTGATACCATTGTAAGTGTTCCTAGAACATGCCAATATCCTCTAAGAGTGATTCGTGTGTGAATTATCAAGAGAGTTGCGGAATACTCACATTGATTAGTTGAGGAGATTTCAAAAATTCCTTCTTTGTTGGATATGTTGAAAACTTCAGAGCTTGAAATCGAGTTCCATACTCTGAGGTGAGTTCCATATCACCTTGATTCACTCATTTAAGTGCTAGCTTGGAACAAAATGAAAGAAAAAATTTCTCCTCCAAGGAGCTCAAAGTTTCACCCAAGGGAGAGAGTTTATGAGAGAGAGAATAGTTGACATTTAATCCAAAAGTGTGTGTTATATATGGTTTCTAAAACCATGTTGGTTAAAGGCAAGTGGTTTAGTAAAAAACCATTTACTTTTTGCCAACTACCACCATCACCTTTGAAAAGTGATGTGATTGGTGGGTCCCCACCCAATTAAATTCAAAATTCAAGTGGGATTAGACAACACACTTCGGGCTCGTTTATGTTTAATTCGATTAAACAAACTTTGCGTCGCGACGTAATTAAATCTAATTTAATTAAATAATAATGCCTGGCAAAATTCTTACGGAAGTCGCTCGCGAATTAATTCCAAATTAATTCGTTAGCTTGAATTAAAATCCAATTTAATTCCGTGTTGAAATCCGATTTTAATTAATTATCTAATATATATTTTAGCCCAAATAAATAAATTAAATTGTAAAATCTATTTTAACTATTAAATTTATTTTACCGATTAATTATAAATTAATCGCGTTATCTCTTCTCAGCGAATTTAATCCCAAATAAATTCTCGACGCAATTAATCCCAGATTAATTCTCGACGCAATTAATCCCAGATTAATTCTCTCTTTTGATAATTAATTCCCAGATTAATTATTGCCGTTAATTAATCCCAAATTAATTTTCTCTCTCATAATTAATCCCAGATTAATTTCTGTTCGAGTCAAATCTCAACGGTGAATCTTCGGGAAGCGACCCAAGAGATCCCTGGATATGTTAGCAGTAATACGGTCATCGGACAATCCGAATACGTGCGTAACCCGGTACCACGTTTCTACCAATTTACAAGACATGGTTGGCTTCTAGCAAAGCACCGTGCCTACCAATTCTCCAGAAATATTCTTCTACGGAATATGTAATCTATGTCAGGCGTATATTATACGTAGTATTGCGTATTATGATCCAGTATGGATGTCACATGCTAGGCTTGAGGCTGGGGAATGTGTCTGCCCCGTACGAAGCACATATCGGATCTCCGGTGACTAGTCTCTATAATCGAATAATCATGATCTAGTCATATCATCCCGATGACTGCAGTATTAAATAGTGCTAGTTTCGTATCCTGCGTGATCATCATCTCTATATGACTGAAGTGATACTTCCATCTTGACATCACATCCAATACACTACGATTCTCAGTATACCAGAAGAGGCGTACACAGTACTTGTTAAAGCCTCGGACGACTAAAACCAAAGTATATTGATTGTCGTAAGTATTAGCGATGCAAGTCTCATGTTAAGACCAAATACACCTACCCTGATTCGGATTCCCATAGACACATAGTCATACTACCAATGAGATTCTGAAGGGTCTATCTAGAGCGAAAGCTATTTCCGTACCATCTGTAAATAGAACCTCCTATTACACTTGCATGAGTATCCAATACCCAAATATATGAGAACTATGTCGTTATGCCTCCATAATGCGCACAAGTGCAATATAGCCTATTCTGCATTATCGATGTCCAGTCTCGATAATACTAAGACTATGGATATTTAATGATTAAACCTTTGTGGATTAATAGTCTCATATCTTATTAATCGGGTACTAATCATATGGACTTTTATCATTTATATATCTAGGTAATCCAATTACAAATGATAAAAGAGCAATTTCCTTTATCACATAGTTAATTTGTACAACAACGCCATATTCTGTACAAATAGTGATGTTATGGGGTCATAATTGTCCAACAGATATAATGCATCATTTCCTTAGAGATCATGTTGGCAAAGGGAATGTAATTCTTGAATTTGTTCCAACTGATCAATAATTGGCGGATATCTTTACAAAACCCCTTCCCGAAGAAAGTTTCACAATAATTATAAGGGAATTAAGCATTATTGCATTAAATTAATGAAAACATTATTTGTTGCCTATGTGTGAGTTTTAAACATTATTTACAAAAACCCCTCCTGAAGAAATACTACTCTAAGGATATCAAATTAAATCCAGACCGAACAGTATTTCGACAGATCCTGTAACGTCTAAAAATCAATGTTTTCATCAAAAACGTCACAACCAATGCTCTGGTACCATTTTGAACAAACAATGGAAGGCAACGGAAGGTCTGGTTACCCAGAGACTAAAACTTTTCTGTCTTATCCCCAAGATCCAAATTATTGCGTTTGGGAAAATCTGAAACATATAAACAATAAAATAACAACATGCTTTATATCATATATATATATATAATTAACAAAGTTAAGAACGATGTCACTAAGCATCTTGTGGTTCTTTTCTTCTTCGTTGTAGTGCCCCAAGCGTTACATCTCTAGCTTAATATATACAAGTTCCATCAATGAACACGAACATGGATTAATTGTGGAGATCGCGAGGAAGATGAAAAAAATTCTTTCTTTCTTTTACTAGGGCCGACCATGCTTAAGGAGAATAGAAAAATATTATGATTTTTATTTCTTAAAAGTACCTTTAAATCACTAGAGATCTTCTCATTTTATAGATAAATCCTTTCCTAATTTAATTATGATTGTAATTAATAATTTTTCTAAAATTATAATTCCTCTTTTGGACTTTAATCCAATGGGCCAATTAGGATGCTACCCCACTTAGGTCCATTTAATTAAGTCCTATTAATTTATTTTCATAAATTGGGTTAATTAATTAACTAAAACTATTAATTACTGACTTAATAATTCAAATCTAATGTTTATTTAATCAAACAAATTACATTTAGTTTATTTAATTAAATAAATATAATTTTCATTAAATAATTATTCTTTAATTATTATTTAAATATTAGGAAATTATGAAATATCCTCATGACATATTCACAAATTAGTCATATAGGTCCTGTAATTCCATAACCCTTTATAAATTTTAGCCAATTATAAATC
>SKCR01038154.1:0-135573 GCA_019454045.1 Zanthoxylum bungeanum
GCAACGCCGGTATCGACAATTTCATCGTCCCGGGAATTGCAATTCGTGCAGTAATAAAAGCCGTCGAATGCGCACTCAAAGCCAACGTTGTCGCACTCCTTGCACTTCAATTTTAGAATCTTGGCCTCACCGTTCTCCATTGATCGGTTTATAGATTTGTAAGAATAGAATCTGTTTCATTTGAAGAGAGAGTGAATAGGGTTAATTAAGAAATATTAGAGAAAGATATATGAATCTGTTTCCTAATATGGGAGATATATGAATAAGAAATATTAGAGAGCAAAGAAAAGCATAAAGAAACACATTTAGCACAAGAAAACAAGTAATGTTATTTTAGTTGCATAGGGAAAGAAAATATCTTAGAATTCTAAAGTGGAAAGGAGATCTTAGAATGATGTAAAGCAAGTGATTATTTATATGAGTTGCTTGCCACTGTAGCAGTTTTGTAGTTTCCAAGTGATCCTGGTCCTTGGCTTTTAACTGCGTAGTCACTCCCATTCAAAAGAAACAAAAACTTCATTTTCTTAATAACAAAGAAACGATAAGTTACCAGAATACCCAGAAGAGAAACTTTGATTTCATATTACCATGTGAGAAAATTTGCATATGATACATCAATCCTTCAATCAAAGAAGCTCAAGACAAGTTAGACCTCTAGTAAAATAAAATAATCTGAAAACGAGCTTTAGCAAAGCTGAGTATGACAATTAACTGATAAAGAATGTAATACCCCCTAATGCTTATCCAGGTAAGCATGGTTGGGTGATATGGCAAGATGGTTATGAATCCAAGAGACTGAGATGGCCCAGTTTTGGTAGACAAAAGCAGGGCAAATGATACTAAGGTATTGTTCCAACCCCTTTATTTATCCTAGTCAGATTCTTCCATAACAGCCTTAATTTGCTTATGATGGAGTCTTATGATTTGGGTGAATCTAAATATCTCTGAGTGGTATGGGGCCCTCCCTGCTTTATGCTTTAAAACCCCTACAATTCAATTCCTATAAGAGATAAATAACAAGCTTACAGGTTACATCTATAGGAATATCAATATGACATAAGGAGAAGGATTACAATCTTCATCGACTTGCTCGCACTCTTATTACTCTAAAGAAAAAGAAGACACTTCTATTCTTCTTGTTTGTTCAAGTTTAGAGAAAATAATGGTGTTTTGTGCTCAAAGTGCTCACCCTTCTTATCTGTATGGGGCTACTATTAGCAGTTCAAACAGAGAAAGTTTCTGAATTGCAAAGTATAGACCTTGTGCTTAGACAGAACCAACATAATCAAGGGACCACAAAATCAAAGTATCCTCAAGGAAATCACCATGGTGGGAATGCATGCAGAGAATAAATCAACAAAAATAAACGACAAATTTGATCCAAATCAATCAAGCAAAAGAGGAGTACGACGAGGGTCAGATCCTATCCACAACAGATCATGATACATTCAAGTTAGTTGCTCAATCAAAGAGATAAGCAGCAAGCTAACACTAAAGAATTAGTCTCTAACAATGCAGAAGAAACTTGAAGGTGGTGAGTTTATCTGTTTCATCAAATAACTTTTATGAGGATTGATTGATTGGTTTTTTCCATCTTGTTTTAAGAGTTTTTGTTATAGAGAAATTTGTATGGTGAAGCTATTAGAGATCCTTGAATCCAGTGAGCCAATGCCATTTCTATTATCCGATATAAGGTCATAAATAATGGTGCAGGCTTTGCTGTGAACATCTACAGAGTGCTCTCTCTTTACTTTCGATATATATTTTTTAATTTTCTTCAAAAAATTTCTTTTACACCTCTTCATGTCGCTTTGCCAAGCCTCATGACGCTTTACCACGCCTCACGTCGCTTCACGGCTCTTCATCGACGTCGCCTCGTCTCAGCTACTTGGAGGTGCATGGCCAAACCCCTCAGGCACCTATCGCCTCTAACAACACTATTAAATGCTTGTGATTTTTATAATCTTTCCAGCTTTAAGGTAATATTATCACATATAATCATCCAAATAGTTTGAATTCCAAATCAAAGTTACAGTCCAAAGAAACCGAACTCTAACTAGCCCAACATCTCCTCAAACAAAAGTCATGCGAAATTTATTTGATGTATTGGTTAGTGCTGTTGCAACAAAAAGCTAGGAAAAGAAGAAACCCATTTTATCAAAGGCAAAACAGAAAAAAATTATTATGAATGCCGACTCATCAATTCAATAGTGTCAACGGGCAGATTATATCATGACTGCAGATGAATGACATTAGTAAAATAAAGATAACATGGTTTGGAAAGAGAGATATTGGGATTGAGGAAGAGATGGAAAAGATTATTGTAAAGGTTTGGAAACCAAGATCCCAAAGTAAAAAAAGAAGTTTCACCATGGTTATGTATGTCCAACCTATGAAGTAACAGAGTAGTAATTCTTTCCACTGCTATAAAAAAAAATATATTTAAGTATCAAACAAGACCACTATTTCACCAAAGTCCCAATTTTACTAATTCTGATAGCGAATTTACACGATGGCAACCAATATGAACATTTCTTGATCGTGCTCGAAGTCCTATCTGGAATGTGGTTGAAGGCCTCAAGCTAGGAGAGAGGTGAGCTTGCGGAGCTGCTAAGTGAGAGGTGATAAGTCAATGATGTGACCAAAACTCACCAAGAAGACTGGGTCAAAGATCTCCCACTAAGAGAAAGATTTGAGGGATTTTACCACTATCTCTCGAATTAAGGGGTTTTAGTATGGATGATCCAATAAGATTGAGTGGAGGTGAAGAAGGGGTTTTATAAAAGGAAATTATCTGGAATGTGGCTGAGGGTAGAACCTGGAGTTGTATTTGGTCTATTTTATGAGAAGTTTTATTTTCACAGCTAAATTGGCAATCCACACCACACGAGTAACAACCAAACCAAACCAAACCAAACAAAGTCTTTTCCCACTAGGCGAGGTCGACTATATGGATCTTTTGACGCCATTGTGTTTTGTTTGAGATCATTGTTTCTTAAGCTCCTTAAAACCTAAATATTTTTTTATGGTTTCTGTCTTTGGTCAAAATCAGTATTCAAAAAGAACTAAGCCATATTACAGATGTCACTACTAAAGTAAATCAAGCTACAGCTTACGAAGCTGTTAATCAAATGCCAGTATGCCACAAGCAGCAGTCAAATTTAATTACATTAAATATAAAACTAATTATCTTCTATCACACCAACCAAACAAAAAATAAACATGAACATAGGAACGCGTCAAATTTTTTAAAAACAAATTTTCCATTATAATTATAATTAGATGAACATGGATGAAAAAAAAAACAATTTTTTAAAAAAAAAACAATTTTTTTTCAATATAAACATAATTAAGTTGGCTTAAATTTACTTTACAAAATTAATTATTTTTTTCAAATAAACTAATTATTTTAAGCTAATGACAACGATTATTTAAATAGAAAATAAATGAGAATGGATCTAACATAATCATCATGCATAAACAAAAAAATAACTAACTGAATATGATACAAACGCGAAAAAGCTCAAGCGGCACGTTAAAAAAAAATAATGCATGAAGAATCTCAGAACGGCGTCGTAAAACGCGGAGAAAGATGACTGAAGCAAACCTGAGCGAAGAGGCGAGAAGAGAGGAAGAGAGAGATCGCGAGAATCGGCTGCTAATTTTCTTCAGCAGAGAGGAATGATGGGGTATTGCAATGAGAGGGCCAAAACTTACATTCCCTAATAATTTAACAATAACATATATACTTATTTTATTTTATTAATTAAATTTTTTTATTTTATAATTTTTTAAATTATATTTTTTTACTCTTTATAAATATATTCTTTTTTATTTGTTTAATAAATATTACAAATTTCATATTTATTATTATTTATTTTGTGTTCATTTATTCGTTTAATTTTTATGATTCTTTTTTAATTTCTTTAACACTACTTATGTATTATAAAAATGTTTTCATGTATATTAGAAAAAATATATATTTAAAAAAGAGTACACATAACAACATAAAAAAGTTACACTTAAAAATACAAAAAACATAATCTATGTTGTCTTCAAATCTCCTCATGGCGCACTTGATGATATACTCAATATTTCGTACCATAATTGATTACGAATCCTATAACGAGTGGCTCATTCTTTAGCTTTGTACAATGAATGTTCCCACCGCCACATTGAAATGGGTGGTACAAGGTAATGAGAGTGTAAGAAAACTTGCACAAAGTGTCTACCAACATGAGCAATAATTATTTATTAACGCTCTTGTTCTGGAACTGCAGGGGACCTTAACGACAAATGAGTAAAACAATTCCAAACATTTTCAGCAAATATATGCAGTACAAGATTGTACATCGAAGTGATGACAATTCCTAAACTCATTGAGTCCATCCAATGTACCTCTGGTGTCGGCGACTGGAAGAAATGCAGTAAGTGTAATAGATTGTCTGCCCATTCGTTTTATGGATAAAGTCGATCATATAAATCCATATTTGTTTTTGGAAATATCATTGTAAATGATTATGATTCTCGTACTATTTAACGAGTCTCTCTCTTTTAAAATACTAAGAACTTCATGAGGTGCGGTGTTGTTGGCCATGTCGAGCACAAATTATTTCTCTAATGGTTTTAGCCTAGACGGATACTCATGACCATCAAGACATTATGCTACTTGATGGTTATGGAAACCACATGTAACCTTTAATCTCTACATAACACCGCCTGGAGGTATTGGTATACCTCGCAGCTCAAATGGACATTCATATTTTTTTATCCCACTATTCCTTACTATGGATTGACCTTCAACAAGATACTGTGGCAATTTGTACTTTCCTATTCTTTCACATATAATATGACACTTTGGCAGTTTGTCGCCTTTCAAATTAGCAGAATTTTTAATCACTATCACAATATTATTTTCTAGACCAACTCTTTTCGCCCAATTTATCATATCTTCTCTACTTTCAAAAATCTATATAAAAAAAGATAACGAAGATGTATAAATAACAAATATACATAATTTCTCTACTTTAAAATTAAATAACGAATATACATAATACAACGATAATAACTAACATGGTCTGTAGTAAATTCAGTGGTATAATCTCGACTATTTTTTGAGATGTTTTCCCCACTTAGAACCTCATTCTCACCTGACCAACTATCTGAAAATGAGCACAAGTTATAGTTATCCATAATGTTTTACTAAGATGATAACTCTATTATAAGAAGAGAGAAAGATATGCTGAATGAAAGAGAAAATGAGATGAGAGAGGCTCAAATGATCTTACTTTTAAACTTGCAAAATACTTCTTTATATAAGAAGTAAACACAAATAAAACAAATAACTTTTAATAAAGTAAAAGTATATATGTATAATGATTTACGAAATTAAATAAGACAAATAATTTATAATAAAGAAAATATAAAATCAGAATCAGAATAAGAATCAGAATCAGAATCAACACTACTTTAATAAAGTAAATTTTTTGAACAAAGTAAAAATAGATATGGATACTAATTTATGAAAGTAAATAAGACAAACAACTTTTAATGAAGTAAAAATAAAATCAGAATCGGAATCAACACGACTTTTAATAAATAAATTTCTCTACTTTCCATAAAAAAAAAAATATATTAGATTTATTAAAAACTAGACTATCAAAAAAATTATTTAAAACATTTATTTTTTTTGGTAAAATTATCTTTTTTTTTACATAAGTAGTGTTAATTAAAAAAAATGAATAAAAAAATTAAATGAATAAATACGAAATTTGTAATATTTATTAAACAAATAAAAAATAATATATATATATATATATAAAGCAAAAAAAAATTAATTTAATAAAAATAAAAGAATAAAAAAATTAATTAATAAAATGAAAAATATATATGTTATTTTTAAATTTATATATTTATATAAATTCTGATATATTTAGTTTATTGGAGAATAAATTTTTTGGCAAATAATAAGATATTTTTGAAAATTGAGAGGACATAATGAGAGAGAATGTGTCCCGAAAGGAGTAATTTACTCTCTCTTTATGTTGTGCAGTTTGTTTCCCGATGAAGTCAGTCGGGGAAATCAATTTTTAGAGAAATGATATGCTTACTGACAAAACTACCGGCACTTTTACAGAACGACATTTTAGGGTGCGTTTTGTTATAAATGAAATAACTCAAGATTAACAAATATTGTTTGCCAAACACGAGAGATTCAACTTGCCCTAATTCCCAATTTTCTTCATTTCTCCTAATTTCCAATTCGTTTTCAGTTCATCATCTTCGTTTTCAGTTCGTCATCTTCATATCTTCAAGTGTACTTTGATTTGAGTTTGCCTGATCTTGATCATTGTCTACAAACCAACAAATGAGAGGTCTCTAGCCTTGGTCAAATCAGCCATGGATATTATGGTGGCAGCCGGGCTGCTTCAATTAGCCCCCAAGAAAGTCACTCCTCGTGTAACAGAAGCCTTTGGGTTTGTTACCTCGCTCATCCAATTCTACGCTGTTAATTTCAGTTGATATCTTAATTAATGTGTCTGGCTTATATAATGGCTTGTGAAATATGAAAAACATTAAATGCAAGGGCAAGAATATCCCAGACAAAAGACACTAAATTTGACAACAGTCTGATTTGAGCAAAGATGAAGGAGAAAAGCTTCGAGTATCTTTAATCAATCATGAATATAAATTTTAGTTACTTGGCTTTGAATTGTGCTTGGTTGGTAAAATTTAAAGCTAAATATGGATTTGGCATTGCTCTACTCATTTTCTGATAAGATTTATGCTTCCTGTGATGCAGTTACTCCCAGCTTCTGTAAAAGCCAAGGCACTCTGAAATGGGAGAAGCCAGTTCTGCTCCATAACTACAGTGTCATTTAAAAAATTATTAGTATTTGTTAGATAAATCAATTGTTTGGGGTAAGATTTTGATCAGTTTTCCACCTTATTGGGTGTCATTGAAATTATCTATTTACCAAATTTGCTGTCAGATTCACTCTGCTGTTTTAAAATAGTCATAATACATGTGTTGGTTTCCATTTATGATTCAGTGAGATTATATCTCAATTGAGCAAAAACAGGAAGGAGATGCACATGTATACAAAATTTTACAGCCTTAGCAATCCTTTTAAATAGGGTCTTTGCAAATGCCACTGAAAATGGAATTATTACTTGGTTAAAAGATCAGGGACCAAAGTGAATAAGAAGATTAACAGTTAATATACATATGTGTGGAGCATTACAGAGCTAACTCATCATCTGAATCACCCTCCCCTTCACCCCATTCATAATCTGCAACATCTACCACATTCCCCCGCAAGATATTCAAAATCTGCCCCAAATCTATCACACGCCTCTGCAAATACGCACTCTGTATTGCGGAGCGTTCTTCAGGTCGGGGTTGAGTGTAACTCAGAACCTTTAAAGCAAATTCCCCAGAGGGTTCAAGGCATCCAATACCAAATGGAGGCGATCCAATCTCTTGTCTTTGAACTCTACTCAGCAGTTCAATCAGCAAAAATCCACCAACGCACAAAACAGGTTCTGGAAGCTTGAACTTCTGGAGGCGATTCTCCTACTCATGGTGAAGTCATTGGGGTAATCAGAAAGTATTACAATGTGGATAGGGTATAGAAGAATTGTGGTTTACAAAAAAAAATGTTCTTGGTGATAAATAGCAATTTAGACGCTGGCAATCGCAATGGTCAAGTTCTTCCCTTTTTTTAATCCATATTTGCTACCCAAATTCCAGCAACAAAATTGAAATGCACATAACCAACAAACTTTTCATACTGGAAAAAAATTCCAACAAGACACTGGATGGAAAGGGACGCGCTGGATGGCTGTGGACTTGTCCGCTGGAGATTTTTTGCTGGCGACGGATTGCAACGTGGACGACGACTTGAATAGATGAGGATGACGAACTGAAGACGAATTGGAAATTAGGAGAAATGAAGAAAATTGGGAATTAGGGCAAGTTGAATCTCTCGTGTTTGGCAAACAAGATTTGTTAATCTTGAGTTATTTCATTTATAACAAAACGCACCCTAAAATGTCGTTCTGGAAAAGTGCCGGTAGTTTTGTCAGTAAGCATATCATTTCTCCAATTTTTATATATCATACGCCATTTTTGTTCAATATTTTTTTTGGCGGTTATCTGGTTTATTGGATTTTTGTTTTGCGGTTAAATTTCCTTATTGTTTTTGGGTTTTGTTTTGGAGGGCTTATCTTCCCCCCTCCCTCTTACACATTTACCTTTTGTGTCTCCCCTATAATTCCCTATTTACCCTCTTCCTTTCACCAAAATTCTATTTTCAATTTTCAAATAAACCATATATATCTAATTTTTTTATTTATTGATATATACAATATATATATATATATAGTAATAGTTATATTTATATATATTTTGATTAATTTAAAAAAAAAAAAATGGGCTGCAGCAATTCGCCCCTCTTTTTTTTTTCTTTTAAATTTTTTTTAAAAAAAATATATTTTATAATTTAATTATTATAAAAATATTCTTAATATTTATTTGAAAATAGTACAAATAACAACATAAAAAGTTACACAACTTTTAATAAAATATTTTTTTTAAAAAAAATGTAAAAGTAGATATGGATACTGATTTACGAAATTAAATAAGATAAAAACTTTTTAATAAAGAAAATATAAAATCAGAATTAGAATCAGAATCAACACAACTTTTAATAAAATATTTTTTTTAAAAAGTAAAAGTAGATATGGATACTGATTAACGAAATTAAATAAGACAAATAACTTTTAATAAAGAAAACATAAAATCGAAATCGAAATCAGAATCAAAATCAAAATCAACCCAACTTTAAATTTAATATATTATATATATATATATATATATATATATTTTTTAAAAATTATTAAACATTTTTTTTTCGGAATTAAAAAAAATAATATATAATAATTAAAAAAAAAAAAGGGGGGCGATTGTTCCCCCTGGACGATCATCGTCCAGGCCCCAAGGGGGATCATCCCCCTTGGGGCCAATTTTTGGTATCTTTTTTTTTTTTTTTTTTAATTTCGAAAATAATAAAAAAATTATATTGTTTAAAATAATTTTTTTTTTACATAAGTAGTATTAATTAAATTAAAATGAATTAAAAAAAATAAATGAATAGATAAAAAATATGTAATATTTATTAACAAAAATAAAAAAAATAAAAAATAAAAAAATAATTAATATTTTATTAATTATTAATAAAATATTTAAATTTTATAATGTGTAAATTTTTAAAAAAAAAAGTCATTGAAATTATTGATAAGGGTTTTTTTGTAATTTCAAAAGGAGACAAGGGGGGAGGGGATGTGTCAGTTGTCAGAAGGGGGGGGAAGATCAATTTTCTTTGTTTTGTGCTAGCGAATTAAAAAAAAATAAAAAATGATTTGCTAAACCCCATAATTTATAGATTATGATTGTTTTTAGTGTTTTATGTAGATTTATCTGGTATTGCTTAACTTTTTTATTTGAAAACAGCTTGAATCAATGTATACCAATATATATATATATATATATATTTGTAGTGTATTTCAGGGATTATCAAAATCAAATTCAGAAATATGCTCGTAGATATTCGAGAGAGAAATCTTCTTCCTCTAATCCATATTAGATGGGATAAATGAAGATAATTGAGCTCCAAATGTGATTGCGGGGGCTCAAACTCATCTCTCTCAATATGTCGAGGGCATGAGTTACCAATGCGCTAGCCCATTGGTTTTCTTTGGGACTTGTTCTTACTAGTTATCATGTCGTGTTTCTTCTTGTGGAACTCAAAATATTGTGATTGCTTCAGTTTAGACTTCAAACACAGTGAGTGGATTGTTAGTATTTATTTGTTTTTTCTCATTTGAATGCGTTTTAATTTAGGGGCCATGGTGGTTTGGTGGCAAAAAAATTTAGGACTTGGTTGACAGGTTATAGGTTCGAGTCCGTGGGTGCATTTATGTTAGAGTGTATGCCCTAAAATATATTGTGAATGTCATGGTTTAAGACATATATAATATTTATAATACATATTATTATTTATTAATAAAAAGATATTTATTTTTCTACACATCGTTACATTCATATTTTATGTGTATATTCTGTGATATTATGTCAGATGAATAAAAAAAAAAAATCTTTCCTCAGGCAGATTTTTTGCAGTATATTCCCATGGTTCTACCTATATAACACAACACAATGCCCGTATTAATTACGAGGGAAACAAACTTTCTTAGTATTCACAAGACGCACAAGATGCTCTCCAGGTAGCAGAACGATCTCGAAGGTTTCATCTGTAAGATTGTGATCGGTGAGGTAATGACAGTAGTAAGCAGAGCAGTCTGACACACTCATAAAGTGATTCTTGACTCTCAAGTATAAGAGTGTCGAAATAATAAAAAAATCCGGTAAGTTCGGGATCGATCCACATGAAATAAATCTAGTAAAATAAAATAACAATTCGAGTAAAAATAAAAAGACTGAATTGATTGAACTGATGAATAATTTTAAATTGGAATGTAATAATAAATTAAAATACTAGCGCTAGGGGATCTACTCTTAATATTTCAAATATAAAAAAATCTTACTTTTTATAATATATAAATTGTTATTATTACCCAGTTAATTTATGTTAGGAATTAATTATGTCAAAAATATATAAACCAACCATATAGGTGGTGATAATATATGTCTATAACAAGTCCGGTTAAGTATTCAATTATACCAAATATATAAAACCAGCTATAAATGCGGTAACAAAATTTGTCAATAATTAGTTCAGATTTAAATATTAGTCCTTAGATTACAACTCATATATTATAATATAAATAAAATTAATTTATATTCTCATAAAAAAGAGTTTCACAATTTACCTAAGCAGAATAAAATTAACTACTCATGCTTTGAAAAAAAAACTCATAATTTTATTAATAAAAGAAAAAAAAGATTACAAGAAAAATAAAACACACAAGATACTTCTTCCAAATTATTCAAGAGAAAAAAAATGAAAGAAGTATGAAGAAAATGAGAGGTGAACGCCTCTATTTATAGTAGAAATACTCATCCCTCAATTATGAATTATAACTTTCAAATTAAATACAAACAATAAAATTTAATGATTTTTTTCCTTTTCCATTTTGACTTTTTTTTTAATTTTTGTTGATTATTTTACAAACATTTATCACAATCCACCTAAATGTGGATCGTGACATTTCAATATTATTTTTTATTATTTTTTTAATAATTAAAATTACATGCAACACACATTGGTTTCTTCACCAATTTTGACATTGAAAACCTCAAAATTAAAAAAATCTTGTAAAAAGAAAAATTATAGATATTTGAGTCTTCTTTCATTTGGAACTAAAATCACCTCAATCCGATATCACAGTAAAAAGTTATGGCCATAATACAGATATTACGCAAAGTGGAAATTTCCAAAATTGTATACTGGTAGAACGCCTTTTCAAGTTTCTGTTCTCCAAAATCCAAATGTCACGTTTATTTTTTAGTTATGTATCCAAATTATTATTTCACCTACATAAGAATAAAAACCACAATAAAAATATATAAAACATAAATTTAATTATTATTTCACAAATGTGCTAAATTAAGGAGATTAATGAAACTACAAGTGTAAAATAATTAATTTTCTTTTAAATAAATGTACACTTTTTAGTGTTCATCACACCCTCAACAAGCTTATTACTAGTCCCTAGTAATTTAAGCGAAAACTAAAAAGATAAATTCTTATCCAAATTAGTAATTGTTTTATTTCTTTCTAAATTATCAAATAAGCAAATTCTCTTGTACTTTTTACCATTCTTTCATACACACATATGAAAAAATATCAATAAATTCATTGTGCCCATAACATTCACAGGTCTTTTTGAAAAGAGAATAATATTTTTGTCCTAAAGTTATATCAGAATTCACACCTTTTGGCAATGATAATTTATTTATATACAAAATAATTTTTTTTTAAATAATACAATTTTAACCATCGTAACGAGCTTTGGGATAGTGACTCCCAAACCAGTTGTCTTTAAGGCACTATGTGTTAAGACACCCATATGGATTTAATTGCTCAGATCTCAGATGTCAAAAAGAAGAAATGTTCGGTTTTTTAAGCTTTCTCTTTAACCTATGTAACGATCTTTGGGCCAGTGACTCCCATACCAGTTGGCCTTAGGGTACTAAGTGTTAAAACACCCCTACATACTTAATTGCTCAAGTTCGAGAGGCTACGAAATGGAAATATTCACACAGATTTGTTTTATTAAAACAACTCAAGCTTTACCGTTTTACATGAACAATCACTGTTTGTTAAGGCAAGATGTCCGGTTACTAAGTAAAATCTTGATTATTATTATTATTATTATTATTATTATTATTATTATTATTATTATTATTTAAACTAACTCAAGCTCTACTGTTTTACGCGAACAATCACTACTTCGAGGCAAGATGTCCGGTTACTAAGTAAAAGCTTGGTTAGTTTTCTTTTGGGAGTAAAAACATAAATTCCACCATGTTTATGTGCTATCTCTAACAAACTAGAAAACTGAATATTATAAAATTTTCACTTACAACCCACGATCATATGTTACCGTGTATGTTGATAATACATGTCAAATGAGCATATGGAAATCAAACTTTAATCAATATTATGGAGAATTCACAAATTTGAATGACTAAAAAAAATGAACAAAAACAACTTGTTCAAATTACATTGAGATACGTATCAGGAGCGAAAACTCCTTACACTGCCTTCTCTGAACAACAATTACACTTGGTTAGTCAAAAATTTATTGTTGGTTTGCATGTAGTTTTTTTTTTGAATAATACCACAAAAGAAAAATCAACACAAAAATAGTTTTTTTACACACAAAATAACAACAAAACAAAAATAATATGAATTTAAAAAAAAAAAAAATAATTTTTTTTTTTTACAAAAATGAAAACTATCTAGTCAACTATCCCATCCCCCAACCAAATTTAGATATTGTTATCAATGTCTGAATAAAAAGAAGTATAGTTTAGAAGTCACCACCTGGTTAGTGTGGAAAATACAATTGAATCAACAAACACTACTATGTAAAAAAACAATTACAAATTAATATTTAAGTCCACTCTACGCTTCTTGCCACGATCGTTATCTGACCAGTCCAACTTGGAAAGAATTGGGTCGATTCTTGGTTCACAGGCTAACAGTTGGTCGATTAATTAAACAACTTTTCTTATAGTAAGAACAATATCTTTTTCCGATTTCGAAATGAAACCAAGTCTTTTATCCCCCTCAAGAAATACTAAAAGAAAATCGAAAATATGATATACATTAAGTAGTCCAATGAGTTTTCGGTGAATGTTCAAATTTTCTCATGACGCAACTATGAATATTTCTTCCAATGTGCCCAGCCTTCCTGATAAAGCAATAAAATCGTTAGGATGATTAATCATTTCAGTGGGTCTTTCAGACATACCTAAGATAATTTATTATTCTCCATTTGATTTTCCGAAGAGATTTTTGTCTGCTAAATTTTTTGGGATGATTCTTAAAACTTGACTGTCTCCTTCTTGCACGGTCTTTGAAACACATCCCATTAATCCAAGATTGCCACAGCCATATACTAAGTGCATGTTTCTTTCTGCCATAATTCTACCTAATTCTTTTGCAGCCTCAACAAATTCTGGTTTAATACTAGACCTAGATCCACAAAATACACAGATATTAGTGACTTGTCGTCTTAAAGTTTTTTTTTCCATTTCTTTGCTCCCTCTTATTTGGATGTGTCAAATTGAAAAATGACGAGTTGTATTTATAGATCCTTAAAAGGGTGAGTAATAAAGGCACAAATATCTGTAAAATGACAATTATCATATGAACATCAAAATAAATTGTGAAGTCAAGAAGTTTAGATACTGTCGGTAAAATTAAAGTAAATGAAATCAAAACAGTAAATTAAAGTAAATCAAAACAGTAATGTAAAATAAATGAATTCAAAACAATAAATTGAAACAATATGTTGTGATTGTGGTGCACATCTTCTTTTGGTTTTATATCCAGTAATAGCTTGAACGCCCTCTATAGGTCGGGGATATGTTTCCAATCCAATTTTCTTATAAATTGGCAAACAAAGTCTTTTAAAGTTAGATTTCTGAGACTGTATTGATGTCTTTCTTTTTGAAAGTGTGTCTACAGATTGTGAATCACTCGATAAACATGTCTACTATGATACGTCTCAAGAGTCAATGATATATCATCTAAAGACTCCTTACTCAAGTCATCCATGAATGAATTTAATTTTATCTTCGTGATTGGCATACACAATTCCTAAAGTATGACAATGAGTGTTACACGCCCAACGTGCACATTTATAACAGATACCTAATTGTTTAACTCTTCGTTTCTTAACATTTGTGTTTTTCCCAAAACCAGACATTTAAGAAATGAAGGAGTCAGCCCTGCCAAACGAACCATTGCTTCAATTACCCAACGAATATCACTATGAATACCGTTGATCATAAGAAGCCTCATTCTTTCGGTGCATACTTTGTAAATTTTCATCAGAGCATTTTGGGAGAGAGAATGAAAATGATTGTGGAGTTTTGCGAGAGTTTCTTCCATGCCTTGATTGTAGGGTATCAGTAATTTTAGGAAACTGAAAGAACCAACTTGGAGTCACGGAGTACCGTTATCCACTGTTTAACTGGGGTGCAAGACTCTGACAAAAAGAAAAAAAATGCTTCAAAACTCAAGAAAAAAAGAAATATACAAAGAAAAGAACAGCTTATAATACATCAATCATAATACACTGGGTTTGAAAAGAAAAAAGATTCTTGAAAATTTGATCACTCCAAAGATAGTTTCAGACGTTGTATATTTAATTTAAATACATCACCATCATTATGATTCTCAATGTCAATAGCTCAATATGAGTAAACGTGTTCCATAATAAATAGACCACTCCATTGGATTTCAATTTTCCAAGAAATAAGTGAAGACGATAATTATAAAGTAAAAATTTTTGACTAATTTTAAATATTTTTCGTAAAATTCGACTATCATGAAATGTCTTAATTTTAGCTTTAAGAATTTTCGCATTCTCATATGAATCATTCCTTAACTCCTCAAGTTCATTTAATTGCAATTGACGTTCATGATTGACATTTTCAAGGTTTGATTTGAATACTTTAATAGCCCAAAATGCCTTATGCTCAAGTTTTATAGGCAAATAACAATGAACACTAAAAAATACACATTTATTAAAAGATAAATTAATCATTTTACACCTGTAGTTTCATTAATCCCTTTAATTTAGCATATTTATAAAATAATAATTAAATTTATATTTTATTGTGATTTTTATTTCTTACGTAGGTGAAATAATATTTTGGATGCATGACTAGAAAAATGGATATGACATTTGGATTTTGTAGGCCAAAAACTTGAAAGGACGTTCTATCAGTGTTACAAATTCATAAATTCCAACACTGCATAATTTTCGTATTTTGGCCATAACTTTTTATTCCGATATTGGATTGAAGTGATTCCAATTCCAGATGAAAGAAGAAATTGACAAAAGATCTAAAGTGTGTTATATGTAAATTCAAAAAAATTTGGTAGAGGATCACATCAACCTTTCGATGAATGCCCCTCACCTCGACAATTGCATTGCAATTGGCTTTGACAATTGCAATACCATTGTCTTTCAGAGGGCTGAGCTTCTTCTATAAATTAGAGGATGCTCAGCCTTTAAAACCTCATACTTTCTTCTGAATCTCTCTTGTAGAATTTGGGAGAGAGTGTTTTGAGTGTTTTATTTTTGTAAGATTTTTCTTGTAATTTCTTTTTATTTTAGTAATAAAATTATGTGTGTTTTTATTCAAATTATGAGTAATTAATTTCTTTTTGCTGGGGTAAAGGATGAAGCTTTTAAAATTAAAATATAGATTAATCTCACTTATAATATAATATAAAAATTGTAATCTAATGATTAACACTTAATTTAAATCTGGATTAATTATTGACAAATTTTATTACCGCTTAGATGACTGGTTTTATTTATTTGGCATAATTGAGTACCTAACTGGACTTGTTATAGACAAAAGTTAACACCGTTTTTATGGCTGGTTTTATATATTTTGGCATAATTAATTTCTGAAATAAATTAATTTGGTGATAATGATAATTTATATATTATAAAAAGTGAGACTTCCAAATTTGAAATATTTCCTCCTACCCTTCTGTTCATCTGGATCTTCCTACCCTTGTTGTGGAGTCTTCCTCAGCCATTTTGTTAGTTGTTGTTCCATATTTAGAGGGTATATCCACTCATTCAGCAGAAACCTACTTCTGCCCAAGAACTTTCAAAATAATTATATGGCATTCGACCCTCAATTTTCCTTCTTTTTTTTGTAACTTGCACTGTGTTCGGATGAATAAAATAAATATTTTTGTTGGACAATTATGACACATAGCATCACTATTTGTACAGAACATGGCGTTGTTGTACAAATTAATTATGTGACAAAGAAAATACTCTTTTATCATTTGTAATTAGATTACCAAGATATATAAATGATAAAAGTCCATATGATTAGTACCAGATTAATAAGATATGAGACGATATTAATCCACTAAGGTTTAATCATTAAATATCCATAGTCGTAGTATTATTGAGACTGAACATCGATAATGCGGATAGACTAGTATACACTTGTGCGTGTTATGGAAGCATAACGACATAGTTCTCATATATTTGGGTATTGGATACTCATGCAAGTGTAATAGAAGGTTCTGTTTACCGATGGTACAGAAACAGATTCGCTCAGGATAGACCCCTCAGAATCCCATTGGTAGTATGACTATGTGTCTATGAGAATCCGAAATTCCGAATCAGGGTAGGTGTATTTGGTCTTAACCTGAGACTTACATCGCTAATACTTGCGACAATCAGTATACTTTGGTTTTGGTCGTCCGGGGCTTTAACAGGTTCTGTGTATGCCTCTTCTGGGTATACTGAGAATCGTAGTGTATTGGGTGTGATGTCAAGATGAAAGTATCACTCCAGTCATATGGAGATGATGATCACATAGGATATGGAACTAGTACTCTTAAGTACTACAGTCATCGGGATAATATGACTAGGTCATGATTATCCGATTATAGAGACTAGTTACCAGAGATCCGATATATGCTTCGTACGAGGCAGACACAATTCCAGCCCTAGGCCTAACATGTGATATCGATACTGGATCGTAATATGTAATACTACGTATACTATGCCTGACATAGATTACATATTCCTTAAAAGAATATTTCTGGAGAATTGGGTAGGCACAATACTTTGCTAGAAGCCAACCATGTCTTGTAAATCGGTAAAAATGTGGTACAAGGTACACACGTATTCGGATAGTCCGATAACCAGATTTACTGCCAACATATCCAGAGATCTCATGGGTCGCTTCCCGAAGATTCACCGATGACGTATGACTCGAACATAATTAATCTGGGATTAATTAGAAAAGAGAGAAAATTAATCTAGGATTAATTACGGTGATAATTTATCTGAGATAAAATTCAATTGAAAGAGAGAGAACGATTAATTTGGAATTAATCGATAAAATAATATATTCGATATATTATATGAAATTAGATTTCATAACGGAATTAAATTTAGATTTTAATTCGGGTGACAAATTAATTTAGAATTAATTCGCGAGCGACTTTAATAGTAATTTTGTTATGCATAATTATTTAATTAAATTTGATTTAATTAAGTCGCAACAGAAAATTCGTTAATTCGGTATTAACGAACCCGAGCCCGGAATGTGTTTGCGGGCCCACTCAGATTTTAAATTCAAGTGGGGCCCACACAAGTCACATAACCTAGTCAACTATATCAACTTTTGGTTGATAGAAGTTGGTGGAATCTTGCTGGCTTATTTCTTACACAACCTTGATTTGTGATTGACTTTTACCTAATTTGGAATTTGGTAAATGGTAATTATTTTTTGAAAATGATATACAAAAATCACAAAATCAAAAACAACACTCCACTCTATTTTTCTTACTTTTGGGCGTGAGCATCACTTCCATTTTCTCTCAAATAGGCGTGAAGCTTGGCTTCATTTCTTCTTGATTTTTACTTCAAAAATCTAAAGTGCTAGCACACAAAGAATCATACTTAGGTGATAGGGAAACATCCCTTGAGTTTGAAATTCAAAAAGAACAATCTTGGAGCTCAACATACAATAAAAGGATGAGCTTGGAGCACTACACAAAGGAGCAAAATTTTTGAAATCCTACATCCTCATTGCCGATCAATGTGAGTACTTTTTCCGCAACTTAATTTGATTATTCACACAAATTTTATGCTTTGTAGATCCTAGGTTGTTCTTAGAGAACCCAACAATTGGTATCAGAGTAAGAATTAAGCAAGAAATGAATTAGGGTTCTTAATCTTGAATTTGGGTATTTTTGATTTGAGCATGATTTAATCAAATTGTTTGTTTGAGTATGCTTAGATAATGATAACTTAGAGTTATGCATGATCAATTTTATGAAAAATTAATTGGATTAATTTTCCCCAAATCAATAGGCTTGGCCGAATGTGATATGTACTCTAAGCTCTTAGTGATTTTTGATTTTAAGCCATGAGATGTGTTTAGAATATTTGGATATATTGATTTGTGATTTAATTGGATTGAAATCAAAATCGGATATAAAAATCCCATGATTGCCGTGAGCATTGGAGAGCATGTTGGATTGATTTTGCTTTAATTTGTGTTGGACATAAGTTGATTAATTAAAGCATGATTAATTATGTAAATTGGTATTTTGGAAATGTTAATTTGAATAATTAATTATGGCTATACACTTTAATTAAATAAATTTTGATATTTGGAATATTAGAATTTAATTAATTAGGCTTAATTTGGAATTGGGCTAAAATTGTTGTATTTGGGCCTAATGGGCTTGGTTGTGCCAAGTTGGTTTAGGACAATTGGATTGGATCCAAATTGGGCCTAAAACCATTCCATTAAGTTCAAATATGATAAATGAGACTTTTAAATTTAATTGGGCCTAATGGGCCAAAATTAATTTTATGGCAAATCGGGTGATTCTTTTGTTGGGCCTTGGCATTTGGGTTTGACCTATATTGGCCAAAGCCCATGTCTTAAGAAATTAATTGAAATCCCATTGAACTTTAATTAAATTGACATTGGATGTTAATTGGGCTTTGAGACCCATAAAGATTGGATTTGGAATCCAAGTCTAAAATGCACATTTAAAGTGTAATTATTTTAATTTGGAATTAAATAAAGAATTAGTATTGAATACAAATTAAATTGGATTTAAAATTATAGTTTGATATAATTTAAGAATTCGCACTTTGAGTACTTATTCTTAAACGAGTTGGACTCGCGCAAATCAAATCGTTATTTGAACATTGGATGATCACTTAATTCAAAGATTAATTAATTGGATTAGATTGATTGAATAACATGCTTTGTGTGAATACATGGATGTATTGTATGAATAATATATAGCGGATGTATATTAGATGGGTGAGGGCAATTTTGGAAATTATTGTAATAAATTTAGAATTTATTAAATTGGACTTGCGTGTCTAGCCTTTATCTCTCGACTCTTTGTAATTCTATTCTCACCAATTCCCCTCAATGTAAATGAGGTTTCTTTAGAAGTATTATGTAATTGGTTAGAAGTTAGAATAGTGCTAGCCGGGGAGATGAAAGAGAGTGAATTGTTCTAGGAACAATTTGTGAGATATCCATATACATATCATTATTAATTTATTTATCGCGCCTTATTATGCTTTTAGAATGCATGCTTAAGGGTGTATGATGAGACCTAATCAAAGATAATAAATTGGTTGCCAATTTATGCGAAAAACCCTCAATAAATATTAAGCGATTTCCTTCCATTGAGTGATTCTCTCTCAAGATCCAAGATTTGCATTGGTTTGTTGGCCAAAGTCAAGACTTTTGTCCATCGCGGATGTGTTTGAATCATGAAGGCTTTATTCCATATCGTACGCCTTGGGCAAGTTGTGATTTGTTGGCCAAAGTCAAGGTCATTACTTGTTCATCGGCCTCGATTACGAAGCTTTTCCACTGTCAATGGGTCACGCTTAACTGGTTTCATTAAGCTTGTTAAGCCAAAGCCAAGGCTTAGTTGATTCAGAGGAAAATGTTAGGCAATATATTGGATATATCGGCATATATTGGATATATGTTTCGGACTTGGAGGTCCACCTACCGGATCTAGGAATTGGATGAGATCCAATTGATCTTAGAGATCTACTTAGTTAAATATCATACAGCTTGTTGGCCAAAGTCAAGGTTATGTATTATTTAACGGGATCCTAGCCCACTAGGAAACTAGGTTTCCCGAGTACTCCACAGAGGGTTAGAGGCTCGCCGAAAAATAGTGGGAGACAAGTATTAAATTTGCAATTTTGTTTAGATACTTGCCAATACGCGCTCATTTCAATTTTTCGTCATTAAAAGTTTTTAAATATATTAGTTGGACTAATATTCAATTATTGTTTTAATTAAACAGTTGGACTGTATTCAAACTACTTCATTTATAGTTGATTATATAATTGGATTATAGTAATCAAATATATTTGAATTTAACCAATCAAATAGTAGTTGATTATATAGTTAGACTATAGTGATAATTATATTCGATTGTACCTGAAATCGTTGATTGGATAGTTGGACTATTAGAATCAAGATAACTGAAAGATTAAAGTTTAAAACATAATCCTGGGTGAAAATGTCTTTAAGCGGCTTCAATTTTCAAATTGGGAATAGAATCTCAGGATAGTCCTGGGACCGAGAAGTTACTTTATTTGATAGAGTGACATCTCGGGCCTGAGCCCAGAGTTGAGCAAACAGTGGAGCATGAGCTTTGGAAGACTCATGGTGATGATAACTTTAGTGCTCAATGTGTTAAGCTTGCCACAAAGACTCCTTAATTTCTTCGTCAGAACTAAGGATTAGATCCTTATAGTATGATATTGAAATTGAAGGATCTTCATAGATCTTAGAAGTACTAATTGCAAAAGATAACTCTTGGATTTTTAATGGCTATGCTCAAGGAGACACAGCCAGAGCTTGCAAAAGGGAAGAAGCGCAATGCGCATCTTACTTCAATATCCCATAAGGTCAAGGCTTGGCCGAAGGCTTCTAGGGATATGAAAAAGGGGCAAAGGCAAAATCATCATAGTCTTCTAGGAAGACAAATGACATATCCCAAGATGTCTGCGTAAATTGTGGCAAACGGGGTCACTGGAAGTGTGACTGCCGTATGGACAAGGCATACATGAAGGAAAAGAAGACGGGCAAGGCTCCGACTTCAAGTATGTTTGTCATAAACATGTTCACTACTGGTTTCAAAATTGGATTTTTGATACTAGATGTGGTACATAAATATATGTACTGATGTGCGGGATCTGCTGATTAGCAGAAGACTGGCTTCAGTTGAGATCAACCTACGAGTCAGAAACGGGACGCGAGTCGCTGTTTTAACCGTAGAAACCTAAGTTTTGGAATTTCCATTTGGGAATGTACTTAAATTAGGAAACTGTTATAATGTACCTAGTTTGACTAGAAACATTATCTCTATATCTAGTATAACCCATTGCGGGTATACCTTTATATTCTAGAACACTAAGTGTTTTAGTTTATAAAGATGATATTGAGATAAACACATTAGATGTGAATAACAGTATTTATATTTTGAATATAAATGAATCTCAAATGTATAACATGACAAACAAATAACTCAAACTGAATTAATCAGATGAGACTCATTTGTGGCATTGTTGTCTGGGACACATTAACGAGACTCGTATATCAACACTTTCGAAGAGTGGATACTAGAACGAATTTGATTCTAATTCAAATGATGTCTATGAATCTAGTTTATTAGGTAAAGTGCCTAAAACACCTTTTACTTGGTAAAAGTGCAAGTGCCACTGATCTGTTAGTCATCGTTCATAGTGACGTAAGTGGCCCCATGTCTAGCTAGGCTAGAGGTGGATATAAATACTTTGTAACCTTTACGGATGTGGCATCGCATTACGATTATGTGTATCTAATGAAACACAAGTCATGAACTTTTGAGTAATTCAAAGAGTTTCGACACGAAGTAAGAAAACAGACCGGCAAAAGTATTAAAATATTACGGTCGGACCATAGTATAAAATACTTAAACATATGAGTTTCAAGATATTTGAAAGAATATAGTATTCTTTCACACTGGACTCCTCTCGGAACACCTCAATTTGACGGTGTGTCTGAACAGAGAAACCGAACTTTGTTGGACATTATAAGGTTGATGATGAGTCGCTCTGAACTACCAATTTCCTTCTGAGGATACACATTAAACAATGCAATACTTATTTTGAATAAGGTTCCATGAAAATCTGTTAGACAAACTTCATATTAGATATCAACAGGAAAGAAACCGTGTTTCTCATTCCTGGAGATTTGGGAATGCTAGGCATACGCTAAAAGTTTGGATGATACCAAACTAGAACCCAAATCAGATAAGTGCATAATTTGTAGGTTGTCCTAAGGAAACCAAAGTATAGTACTTATACAACTCACAAAATCACAATATAATTGTTGCTCTCCATGCGGTTTTCTTAAGAGGAATTCCTATATGCAGTGGTAAGTGGGAGGAAAGTAGAACTCGATGAAAATCGGAGTGATACTGTTCCAGACACCGATTCCTTAATGGAACACAAACAATTCATCAGGGATGAAACTGTACCACAATCTTCGAATACACAAGAACCGCGTAAGTCGAAGAGAGTCAAAAAATAACCTGGAAGGTATGTGTTTCTGATCTCACCTCATGAAGATGTCAATCTTATTGAAGAAGATGAACCGGCTACGTATGAGGAAGTGATACAAGGTATCGACTCCATATTATGGCAAGATGCCATGAAGTCCGAAATAGATTCCATGTACACCAAGCAAGTTTGGACACTGGTTGATGTACCGGAAGGCACTGTGCCTATTGGTACTAAATGAGTCTTCAAGGAAGACATACACGGATGGCAACATACAAATGCACATAGCTAGGCTTGTACAAAAAGGGTATCGTCATCAATATGGTGTCGATTACGATGAAACCTTTTATCCGTTGCCATGATTAAATCCATTCGGATAAGGCTTGCTAATGATGCATATTTCATTTATGAAATATGGCACATGGACGTCAAAACCGCTTTCCTTAAACTGAAACCTTTTGGAGGTTGTTTACAACATTCTGACGGTTTTATTGTACCAAAACAAGCAAACAAGGTTTGCAAGTTAAATCGATCCATTTATGGATTGAAGCAAGCATTGAATTTTTGTAACCATCATTTTGATGTAATCATAATGGTATATGATTTAATTCAAAACGAAGATGATTCTTGTGTATATAAGAAGGTTAGTGGGAGCACACTGACTATAGTTGTCCTACATAATGATGACATATCATTTCTTAGAAATGACATTCCCATAATACAGTCGGTGAAAACTTGGCTTTCATTAAAATTCTCCATGGAATACTTGGAAGATGCAACCTTTATTCTAGGAATAAGGATCTGCTGGGATAGATCTAAAAGTTGTTGACCCTCTCTGAGAACTCGTACAATAAAAATATATACGCGACCTGGTGTCTCATATGCTTTGAGCATATGGAGTCACAATCAGACCAATTCAGGTGATGGTCACTGGATCAATGTTAAGAACATCCTTAAGTATATTAGATGAACTAATGATGCTTTCTTAAACTATGGAGAAGGAGAACTTGAAGTGACTGGGTTCACTGCTGTAAGTTTCCAAACCGACAATAACGACTGTAAGTCACAATAAGGGTACTATTTAGTTTGAATAACGGAACAGTGAGATGGAAATCTTCCAAGTAAGATACTGTTGCTAAATAAACAACAAAAACGGAACATTGCTCCCAAATTTTGAATTCAAGTGGGGCCCACACAAGTCACATCACCTAGTCAACTTTATCGACTTTTAGTTGATAGAGGTTTGGTGGAATCTTGGTGGCTTGTTTCTTACACAACCTTGATTTGTGATTGACTTTTACCTAATTTGGAATTTGGTAAATGGTAATTATTTTTTGAATCACAAAATCAATAAACAACACTCCACTCTATTTTTCTTACTTTTGGGCAAGAGCATCACTTCCATTTTCTCTCAAATAGGTGTGAAGCTTGGCTTCATTTCTTCTTGATTTTTGCTTCAAAAATCTCAAGTGCTAGCATACAAAGAATCATACTTAGGTGATAGGGAAACATCCCTTGAGTTTGGAATTCAAAAAGAACAAGTTTTTGGAACTCAACATACAATAAAAGGAGGAGCTTGGAGCACTACACAAAGGAGCAAAATTTTTGAAATCCTACATCCTCATTGCCGATCAATGTGAGTACTTTTTCCGCAACTTACTTTGATTATTCACATAAATTTTATGCTTAATAGATCCTAGGTTGTTCTTAGATAACCCAACAATTTTCTTTTCAGATTCTTCTATTTTGTCATTATCTTTTAATAAGAAATCGAGTCGGGGCATCAAATCCTTTAAGAGGTTGGCACACACTTTAGTGAGTCATCTTTAGCACATTCGGTTACAGGATCAGGACCCTCATATGCATAAGTTCATTCTCAGTAGCAAAATATTAGAGTATATGGCTGAGGTAGGTTGTCAGCCTCATGAAACTGGTGGATTGGGCCATCCTCGAGTCGAGGGCCTCGATCGACTCTAGGAGGACAAATACAAGGGAGGCTATATCCATTTCATTATAGATTCGGGTATGGATGTTAGTATCTCCTAACATTCAAGGTTATATTCTTTTGAGTCTATTTCGGTCACGCCATTCCGTCCAGGTTGTTATGGGGATTTCGAGAAGTTCCTCCCCCTGGTGTTGCATAAAAGGCCTTAGACCCACCAGAGCTCCTCGTTGTCATATATCGCTCTGGGAGTCTAGTTGGCACTATGAGTCTGATCAGGGCCTTTAGGGAGTGGTAAGGGCTGATACTCCTAGAGCTAATGTGATTACGTGGCAGAGACTGGGAATTGTCAGATGAGGTATCGATTTGTCACTACTTTTTACTAGAGAAGACGCGTGACATCGCTAAATAGATCTTCAAAGAGAGACTGTGGAGCTGGGTTTCCTTCGATGAGTATGAGAGTGTACAACGTCAGATTCGTTGGAGATTGAGATGAATTGCCATTTTTTTGTATCTAGCGCCCTGATAGGCTTACTTTTGCATTTTGTACAGATTTATTTTTTGTAAAGAAAATATGTATTTGCGCCCACCATTATTGTAATGTAACATTTTGTTTGACGATGAATCTGAGATTATCTATGTGTTTTTATATTTGTGCATCTCGCCAATTTTTTTCTTGTCTGACCCTAAAAGATGTTTTGGCTCGATAGACCCTACAAGATTGTTCCTCATGAGGTATGGTGTATTGAATTTCTACCGTGTCTCAAATTCTAATAAGAAATCTCGTACTTTAATGGGTTGACCCACTATACGTCATGGACTTTTATTTTGCTCGTCAGACCATGATAGGCATTTTTGACACTCTTATGCTTTGATGGGTTTGTTTACCACGCATCAGGCTTCGCTTCTGCCCTAGGGTTGTGCCATATTTTCTAAATAGTCTATGATTGGGTCCACCCAAATGTTAGGGCTTCCTTCGATCATTAACACATTCTCTGGTTCTGACTCTTTGGGCTCTGATCTGCCAGGTCTTGCCGAAGTAAAGTTTGACGACCTTATGTCTGACGATGAGGGGTTCCATTATGTAAAGACTTGATATTCTTAATCTATAGATCTCGGGGATACATAATCAACTTTCTCTTTTACGCTCTCATGCTACTTCCTTTTTTGCCAGACCTTCGGCCCTGACGTTTAGTTCTCTCCTGATAGCTTGTACATCAACTCTTGTGAACTTCTCTAATGTTTTTCTTACCCTTTTAACATATTCATGCATTCTGAGGCCTTTTGCCTTAAACCTCACATCTAGATGTCTTGACATCAATTTAGAGTCAAGGTTCACCTTCAATTTTCTTACTCTCAACATAGCAGCCAATTCTAACACGTGTATCAAAGCCTTATACTCTGCCTCGTTGTTGGTAGAAGTGTTTGAGAGTTTGAGAGCTTCTTCTATGAGTACCTATGAGTTTGAATCGAGCATAAAACCTAACCTCCTCCTCATCTGTTCACATCTTCGTCGGTGTACATAGTCCATTTAAGAATTTCATTGGGCATGGCCAATTGGTCCTTCTTAATTGGTCCGAAACTTTGAATTTCGACCAGAAAGTCTTCTATTGCTTGTCTTTTCCTTAATCTGCATTGTAGATGTCATATATCCCCAGCTCGATTACCCACATGGTTAATATTCCAGCTTTGACAATACCTGTCTGATCGGATAGTTGGTCATCATAATTATAATCATGTCGTACCGAGTCTCTACGTCTGAAAACATCTTACTTATGTAATACACGAGTTGTTGCCTATTATTTTCTTCTCAGAACAACACCACACTCACTGCCAATCCTGACACAACCAGATATAGATATAGATCTTCCCCCTCTGCTGGTGCTGTGAGCTTGGGGGCCCTACTTACATATGCCTTAATCTCTTTCAGGGCCTAACTTTGCTCTTCTTCTCATGAAAATGTCTTTTATTGCTTGATGCTGTTGAAGAAATGCTTGCATTTTTTAGACATTTTGGATACGGATAAGGATGGAAAAATCTGAACCTGGACCCGAGTCTGAGTCCAGAAATGATTTTCACTTCCCGGGTCAAGATCAAGTCCTGGAAAAAATTATCTAGATCTGGACCAGGGTCTACCCAGTGCGGGTCTGGATAGACCCAAATTCGGATCCGGGACCCGCATGTGAAAATAAGAATACAAGTTATAAGCATCTACTGCTAGAAAGCATGATAAATTACATGAATACAAGTGATAAGTAGCCACTGCCAACAAGCATGATAATTACAACAATGAATTAACTGAGAATAAAAAGATGAAGATGATGATTCGTTTGTATCTACCCAGATTTATTCGTATCGTATATTCGTACAAATCCAAGGAAGGTGGTGAGATTTTTAATATGGTGGGAAGTTAAAAGAGGATGATGAAGATAAATAGACGAAGATTGATGAAGATGATGAGGCGAAATGAGAAGATGATGAAAGAACGATGGGCTGACAGTAGTGAGGGAAATAATAAGATTAGGGTTGGGGATTAGGGTGTTGACATTTTATATTATATATATATATTATATATATATATATATATATATATATATATATATATATATATATATATATATATATATATATAAATTAACCGAATCCGGGTATACGGGTCTAGAATCATGTGAACCCAGGTCCAAACCTGGATCTGTCAATCTCTTTAAAATCAGGATCCGGATATTTAAGAAATAAATTTCATATCTGGGTCTTTATGGACACGGGTCATTCCGAGTCGTCTGGATTCAGATCTTTTTGCCACCCCTAGATACGAACTGGCTCAGGGTTGCTATATTTCCCGCTAGGCTCTGAACTTCACGGACCATCTACGCCTCCTCAATCTTTGACATAGTTCTGAGTCGAGTCATTCTGGCAATGATTCCTCCCATATTCACAATGTGGCCTAGAAACTACCATGTTGATACCCCGAATGCATATTTTAGGGGGTTAATCTTCATCTTGTACTTCCTGAATATGACAAAGAATTCTTCTGCGTCTCGGATATGGCCAAAGTCTGCCTTGCTTTTGATCACCATATCGTCTATGTAAGCTTTAACTTTTTGCCCGATTAGGCCCTGAAACATCTTGTTGATCTGCCTCTGATAATTGGCTCATGTATTTTTTTTAACCCAAATGACATCACCCTGTAGCAGAACAACCCTCTTTTGGTGATGAAAGCAGTATGTATCATGTCTTTCTCATTCATTCAGATTTGGTTGAGCACGAGTACGCATCCAAGAAGTTCATTCTCTCATACTCGGCGATTGCGTCTACCAGTTTGTATATCTTTGGCAAAGGGTAGCTATCATTTGAACAAGTCTTGTTAAGGTTGGTGAAGTCGATGCATAATCTCTATTTTTCATTCTTTTTTGTCACTACAACCACATTCGATACCCATTCGGGGCATCAGCAAGGTTTTATGGCCCCTACTTCCAAGAGCCTATCAATCTCTTCATTGATAATCTTATTCCTCTCAGTGGTGAACCGCATATGCTTCTACTTGATTGGTGGGAATTTTAGATTAATATTGAGATAATGAGCTACCTCAGCTGGGTCCACCCATGTCTTTGTGCGTCCATGCGAACACATCTTTGTTCCTCCTGAGCATCTCCAATATCTCATACTTCTCCTAAGCTGACAACAAGGCTCATACCGACACCTTTTTCTCTGGCTCTGCTTCATCTAACACCACCTCTTCTAGATTCTTAATGGTAGTTTCCGGTATGACTGGCTCATCCTCCCGGTGTTTCAGATAGACTGGTAGTTAGTCATGTAATTGCTATTTTTCTTTTAGTAATAAAATTATGTGTGTTTTTATTCAAATTATGAGTAACTAATTTCTTTTTGCTGGGGTAAATGGTGAAACTTTTAAAATGAAAATATAGATTAATCTCACTTATATTATAATATATAAATTATAATCTAATGATTAATACTTAATTTAAATCTGGATTAATTATTGACAAACTTTGTTACCGCCTAGATTGCTGTTTTTATTTATTTGGCATAATTGAGTACCTAACTGGACTTGTTAAAGAATAAAAGCTATCACCGCCTTTGTGACTGGTTTTATATATTTTGGAATAATTAATTTCTGAAATAAATTAATTTTGTAATAATGGCAATTTATATATTATAAAAATTGAGATTTCTAAATTTGAAATATTTCCTCATGCCCTCCTACTCATCTGGATCTGCCGACCCTTGTTGTGGAGTCTTCCTCAGCCATTTTGCTAGCTGATATTGTAGCATCGACTAGCTTGTGAGGGGTATCCATTGATATCGATAATATACAGCCTATTCAAGGACTATCACCTCATTACTTGGTATAAGGTTGACACTACACCATTCACTGCATAGATCCACTTCCAACCCATAGTCACATTTATCAAGGACGCAGTGTTGATGACCAAGAACTCGCCCGGTATTATCCTCTATATGACATACATCCGTAATGTTATTATTCTCAATGGCCATACTTTCGCATTATTGAATGCGAACATATGCTTCAGAGTGGGTGAGATGATGTTCTGTACGATCCTCATCTGTTGGAATGCTTCCCAAAAGATAATATATGAACTGCACCCTCCATCTACCAAGAGACGGGACACCATGCATCTGCTATGCACAATCTGATTATCAAATGATCCAAATACGCAGGCCTCATCTGTTGGGGTTGGTGCTCAGAGCGCCAATCCGGACCGTATTTATGTCTGATTCATGAATACGAACATCCCCTTATTCCATAATATTACTTATTTATGGTTGCACCTCTTGTTTTTTATATACGTATTCAATCTGATTACGATTAGATTGAAACTAAATGTGGTTTAATGATATGTATATATTAGACAAAGGCCCGATAATAGATAATGCAGTACACAGTTACAAAGTTAGTTTGTAATTGACATTGTGAAGTGTCACTACTATATGAATATTATCAAACATAGTTCCTGGTCAAGATTTGCTAACACGGGTCGGTTAGTCAAATCCGTTGAGACCAGTACATGTCGTATATCGGGACTTGGTCCGATGGTTTATCCCAATGAACCATGAGTCTAGGGAGACTCGTATAGACGTGTAGGTGTTTATAGTGGATAAACACTGAACGGCTCACCGAAGATTCTTAATGGATGGTACACCAACGTCAATAAGAATCTTCTCGGGTTGAGTAGCATAGTGGTCCTTCGACTTGAGACACCACTGTGGATGTATGAGACATCATCCACACTTAGATGTCAGTCACGTCACCGATCTATTTAGATCAGACCTCCGCCTGTTCGTTGGGTGTGGATCGATCCTCAGGATATCCTCTGTGTGTTAAGATAAGATCCGTCAGTTATGTGTACAGAGCATAGGTAGTCCATATATAATTAGCAGTCTGTTAAATCTGTGGCCACAGTATACTTCGGAAGTAAGTTCCGAATGTTATTTAGAGATTGCTAATAGATACGTCGACGGGATAATACCTATAGAGATTTGACGTTTACATCTATATCTCTGGTATTATCCGGACACCTGTGACGGAGGGATTATACATATGCAATGACCTCGACCTGTATGATTCAACTAGTTTATCTGTGATCGTCATAATCTACGGGTGGATAGATTATGGACATGAAATTGGATTTCGTGACGGATGTACCTGAATCTAGAGAGTCTCAATAATGAAACATACTCGTAGAGCACAAGAGCAACATTTATGAATAATGATGATTATTTATAAATCGTTTAATCGTTAAATGAAAAATACATGCGAACGGGCCGAACCGTCATTTCCTAATTAATGTGTATTTGTATTTAATATATGATATTATTAAATACACATTAATAAATAGTCAAATAAAGGTATTTGACATATATCATCAATATATGTATTTGAGATATTTAAAGTAAATATAATACATATATTTGATATATTTGTATTTAATTAATTATTTAATTATTTAATTGTTAAATGATTAATATAATTAAAATATAAATATATCACCAAATGATAAAGATAGGAAATGATTATAAATGTAAATGTTTGACTTACATTAAAGGAAAAGGTTGTCAAATTGATTTCGACTTCTTAAGATATTTGTTCAAAATTGTTTGAAAAATGAAAATATCTTTTTCCTTTATTTTTCATTAAATTCGGCCATAACACTTAAATATAAGAGTTATATTTTTCTTAGTTGCATTTTTTGACTTAATTAAATATCTAATAAAGTGTTATTAAGATATTTATGCAAGTTGACTAAATGTAAAGTGAAATGAAATTGAAATTACAAAACTTGTATTTCCTTTAGTGAATTTCGGCCAAGGCCATTTTGATACAAGTATATATTGTTTTTCATTTCATTTCATTCATAACCTAATACACTTTAAAAGAAAACTCCATTAATGGAAACCAAAGAAAGCTTGTGACAAAGAAAGAAGAAACCAAAGAAAGCTTGGATTTTAGTAAGTTTTTCCAACTTGCTATTAGAAAGGAAAATGTTCCTTAGGATCTAGGCTTTAACATATGATTTTCTTAGGTTATTTATTTCTTTATTCTTTGTGCTATTGATAATGGAAGTTTTGGTGAAAGTGTTGAGCATGTGTGATGAAGGAAGATTGTGACTATTGTAGTTATAAGCTTTCTTTTAAGGTTTTGGAAACCTTGTTGCTAATCTAGAGTTTTTGACCCACTATTAGATGACCTAGATTTGATCTTGAGTTGTTTCGTTGTGTTGAGACTTTGATTGGATGGAAAAAAGATGATTGAAGTGTTGGATTTAACCAATTTGGTCTAATTTGTCCAATTTGAAGAAATTGAAAAATTAGGGTTCATGACCAATTCCAAATTTGGGGATTTTCATATATGTTGTGTATTTGGATGTGTATATGATGCATATAAAGGTTCATGTTGATTGGATTACATCTTGATGTGTTTTGAAGCATGAAATGACAAAGTGCACAAATGGCACCCCATTGGGAGCATTCGGCCAAGTGAGTGAAATTTGGGGATTAGGTTGCTTTTGGTGTTTTGATGTTTTGAACATGCTAAGTTCATCTTAGAAATGATTTAGAATCATTCAAAATTGATTTGATCAATTTCGGACTAAAATGGACAAAATACCAATGTAAGGGCATTTCGGTAAATTCACTTGAATATGATTCATTTGAATTTTATTTCATAATTTGATTATTGGATAATTAAATAAATATGTTTATTTAATTAATCCGAGGAAAAGTTTTGAAATCGGAAAATACGATTTTCCACCGCTTCCGCTGCGTTACCGGATATTCCCCTTAAAATCCCTACAAAATGGTATCAGAGCGAGTCTGATTCTAGGCCTCCATAAATGATTATCTTATTTTATTCAATGTTTAATCATTTTTTCTTGACTTTATACATGCATTGTCGTATTTTTAAGAATTCGGAAGAATCCTGTGTGTATCAGAAGGCCAGTGGGAGCATGGTCGTATTTTTAGTCCTGTATGTTGATGACATCCTAATCATTGGGAATGATTTAGGAATGTTACAAAGCGTTAAAGCATATCTCTGTAAGAATTTCTCCATGAAGGACTTGGGAGAAGCTTCCTATGTTTTAGGGATAAAACTCTATCGAGATAGACAAAGGAGGCTGATTGGGTTATCCCAATCAACGTACATAGATAAGATCTTGGAACGGTATAGTTTTGGTAACTGTAAGACATCAAACATACCGTTCAGACATGTGATTCATCTTTCTAAGAAGATGTGTCCTCAAACAGAAGATGAGAAGGTTAGAATGTCTACCAACCTTATGCTTCGTGTTTGGGTAGCATAATGTATGCCATGTTATGTACGAGGCCTGATATTAGTTTCGCTGTTAGCGTAACTAGCAGATATCAGTCCAATCCAGGTAATGACCATTGGATGGCCATTAAACATATCCTAAAGTATCTTAAAGGTACTAAGGATAAGTTGATTATATATGGAGGAAACGAACTGCAGGTTAATGGGTATACAGACTCCGATTTCCAATCGGATCCCGATGATAGAAAGTCTACATCTGGATTTGTCTTTACCCTTAACGGAGGTGCAGTGTGTTGGAAGAGTTCCAAACAGGGATCTACAGCTGATTCCACCACTGAGGCGGAATATATTGCAGCTTCTGAAGCCGCAAAAGAGGCTGTGTGGATAAAGAACTTTATCACAGAATTGGGAGTTGTCCCAAGTATCGAGAATGCGATTCCGTTATACTGTGATAATACTGGAGCCATTGCGCAAGCAAAGGAACCGAGGGCGCATCAGAAGTCGAAGCATGTGGAACGCAAGTACCACATCATTCGAGAGATCGTGTCGCGAGGGGATATTGTCGTGTGCAAGGTACCGAGTGAAGACAACGTAGCAGACCCGCTGACGAAGGCCATACCTCCGAAGTTATTTGATAAACACGTGGAGTCGATGGGTATTAGATACAATCGATATTGGCACTAGAGCAAGTGGGAGATTTTGTAGGGGTTGGTGCTCAGAGCGCCAATTCCCGGTTGTATTTTGTTAAATACTTCTGTAAAACATTATTATTAGTAATAATATATGCAGTTTCTATAATATAATCTAATCTTTTATATGGTAAAGACGTAATGACCCTAGAATGATTAGTCATGATACAGTTGCAAAAGCGTCGCAACGGACATTGAGTCGTATCATGACGTTGTCATTCTCAGACAGTTCCTGGTCAAGGTTTACACTACTTGGTCAGTATAGTAAACCCGTTGAGACCGGTACATGTCGTATACTGGAATATATGATTCCAATGGTTTCTCAATGAACCATAAGTCTTGGAGACTAGTATAGACGTGTAGGTGTTTATAGTGGATAAACACTGAACGACTCACCGAAGATTCTTAATGGATGGTACACCAGCGTCAATAAGAATCTTCTTGGGTTGAGTAGCACTTGTGATTCTTAGACTTGAGATGCCATTGTGGGCACATGAGACATCTTCTACACTTAGATGGCAGTCACGTCACCGATCTATTTAGATCAGACCTCCGCCTGTTCGTTGGGTGTAGATAGATCCTCAGGGTGTCCTATGTGTGTCAAGATAGGATCTGTCAGTTCTGTGTACCAGAGCATAGGTAGTCCATATGATTAGCAATCAGATAAAACCATGGGCCCGTGGTAAGTTTAGAAGCTAGTTCTAAACATTCTTTTTGAGATTGCTAATAGAATAGTCGACTGGATAATCCCGATAGAGATTTGACGTTCATATCTATATCTCTGGGATTTATCCGGATACCTGTGACGGAGGAATTATACATTTGCGATGACCTCGACCTGTATGGTTTAGCGAGATTATCCGTGATCGTCATAATCTACGGGTGGATAGATTATGGACATGAAATTTGATTTCGTGACGGATATACCTGAACCTAGAGAGTCTCAATAATGAAACATACTCGTTGAGCACTAGAGCAACATAAATAAATAATATTGATTATTTATAAAGTCGTTTAATGGTTAAACGCAAGATACATGCTAAAGACACTAGATAGTCATTTACTTAATTATTGTGTATTTACATTTAATACTTGATTAATTTAAATACACATTAATTAATAGTCAAAATGAGTTATTTGACTTATTTCCTAAATGAATATATGTTTTTAATATTTAATGTAAATATTATACATATATTTAATATATTTGTATTTGATTAATTAATTAATTATTTAATTGTTAAATGATTAAATTAATTAAAATATAAATATCTTATGTTAGGATAATTAAAGTAAATGACATTAGTTGCATTTGTTGACCAAGATAAATATCTAATAAAGTAGTTTATAAGATATTTGTGCAAGTTGACATTATGATAATTGAAATTAAATTGAAATTACAATTTCTTGAATTTGGCCATGAATTTCGGCCAAGGTGTAATTGTTACACATATAAATTGTTTTTCATTTTTCATTTCACTTAACCTAATACACTTTACCAAAAACAAAAGTTCCATTGAAGAAAGACAAAGAAAGAAAGTGAAGGAGAAAAAGAAAAACCTAAAGAAAAGCTTAGATTTTGTAAGTTTCTTAAACTTGCTATTAGAAAGGAATTTGTTCCTTATGATCTAGGCTATCTCTCATGAGTTTCTTAAGTTATTCTTTTCTTTATTTCTTGTGGTTTTTGATGATGGAAATTTGTTTAAAAGTGTTGAGCATGTATGATGAACAAAGAATGTAACTAGTGTAGTTATATGTATTCTTTTAAGGTTTATGAAACCATGTTGCTATTCTAGAGTTGTTGACCCACTCTTAAATGACCTAGATTTGATCTTGAGTTGTTTCATTGTGTTGAGACTTGAATTGGATGAAAGATGATGATTGAAACATTTGATTTAATGTAATTAGCCTAATTTGTCCATTTTGTGGAAATTGAAAAATTAGGGTTTCTAACTAATTCTAAATTTGGGGGTTTTCATATATGTTGAGCATTTGGGTGTGTATATGATGCATGCAAAGTTTCATGTTGATTGGATTTCATTTGGATGAGTTTTGAAGCATGAAATGACCAAATGGTCAACTTGGGCACCATTTGGTGCTCTCGGCATTTGTAAGGAAATTTGGGGATTTTGTGGCTTTTGGTGTTTTGATGTTTTGAACATGCTAAGTTCATCTTAGAAATGATTTAGAATCATTCAAAATTGATTGGATCAATTTCGGACTAAAATGGACAAAATACCATATAAGGGTAATTTGGTAATTTCACTTGAATTTGATTCATTTGAATTTTATTTCATTATTTGATTATTGGGTAATTAAATAAATGTGTTTATTTATTTAATCCAAGAAAAAGTTTTGAAATCTGAAAATCGGATTTTCACCGCTTCCGCTGCGTTACCGGATTCACCCCTAAATAACTCCTTCACTTCCCATTATGGAATTCGATTTAATTATTGAATTCTCGTATTTCCGTTGGGGATTACGGCATTACGTAAAAATAGTGGGAGGCACTGCTAAGTTTAAAATATTCCATAACTTAGACAGTGTATGTTATTATGGAAATTGCCTCTTTTTTGTTTCCTTATTCTATAGTAGATAGAATTAAACTTTCATTTACTGCACACATATTTTGATATGTTATCTGACTAGACTCTTGGTTGCAGTTATTCTAGAATAGGTTCTAGATACTAATAGACTAGGATATTATTAGATTAGTCTAAACCATCTGGAACTGTTGTTCGATTTTCGTGAAAAATCAAGATGGTTAATGACTTAGTTTCTAAGTCATGATAGATAATCTAGATAGATATCCCCTTTAGGATATAATACTTTAGAGATAATAGTTTCTTATGCAGTAAGAATTAACTTGAATTAGTTCATGTCTCGAGATTCTTGACTGACATTTAGAAAGCCCTATTAGGTATTTGTTTATCTAGTAATGACGTTTCTAAGCTTTAATTACCTTTAGAGGTAATGTGCCTGACACAATTTGCTAATCAGTTATTTACAATTGTTGTGAATAGTTGAATGCAAATAGTAAAGCTAAAGAAAGGAGATGCGTATATTTGTGTATAGAAAATATCGATTTTCACAATACTACAACTATAGGTATTGGATACCAGATCTTCCGTCTAGTTATTTGAAATATTGGTTAACGATTGTTTTGATATTTGATATCGGAACTTGCGACTATTGGATAGTCACTTGTTCTTTATAAACAATTGTTACATATTTTATAATAACTAGTAGTGTCATTGACGTAGAGATAAACATTAAGAAAAATTATTCGGTAAAGTAAATAATTTAAAACGGTTCTTTATGAATTTAATCACTTAAGTATTGGATGCTCAATCCGTATGGTAAAGGATGGTTTGATACTAGATCACACCACACATCCTTATCCATTTAATGAATATTGTATTCAGGAAAGTGATTAAGATCTCGTTTAACCAATGATTGTCATTGGACCACCAAATTTATTTAACTGATACATTGGATGTATGTAGTTTTATAAATAATAGCTTAAAGTAGTTTTCTTCATTTCGTAACTTAGTTGATGAATTGTCATAACTTAGTTACGTGTTTCTGAAGGAACACATATTGAAAGTCTTGAAAGTATCAAGAACTTTCAATTGTTCTGATGAAATGTAGATTGAACATTTTTGACTTGTTCAAATATATTCAATCTGAAGAATTTTAAAAACTTGATCCTTAAAATTCATTACATGTCTTTGAACTGTTCAAAGATCTTTGATACGATCAACCATTTGAATTTAAAGCAATTAGTTCTAAGGTTATACTATGAATATGATTCATATTCAATATTATTCTTCCACGATTCCATCTTGATGGAATTGAGTAGTGAGAGCAATTGAATCTTATATGATTTGATTCGTTTGATATTGAATGTTACCGAATTAGTTTCAATACTCTTGGGGTTATACTCCAGTAACACTAATTCATCTCTTTAATTAATGTTCCATTATTTTCTACAGTTGCATATATGATATGTATAGGTAGAAAATTTGAATCTTGAAAAGTTTGAGATTTCAATCTTTCTTTTATATAAAAGTTATATAATGGAAATTACTTACACCTCGGAGGTATAAGTAAAAGTTTATCGTTTATTATGTTTAATAGAATATTGTATTCTATTTAATAGAATATCTTTCTTATTATTCTAAGTAATAAAATCGTTTTATTACTTGGTTTGTAACATCAGATGTTAACTATTGTAGAAAAGACTTGACTTATTGAAGTCAAATGTGAGAATGATAAATTATAAATAGAACTATGTAATTAATAAGATGAAACAACCCTTATACATCTTTCGTACAAGTCCAATAGGATAACAGAATCATTCACGAGTATTTGATACTTAATGGTTCCGTTGTTTTCTTATTGAAGAAAAATTATCCTATGACTTATAATGGAAGTGATATTTGATATCGATTCTGGAAGTTCACCATGAACCTTAGATCTAAGATTGTTCATAGCTTACTACGATCAAGTTTTGAACTTGATTACGCTTTCATTATGAATTAGTTCATGATATGTGCTAATTGTTTGCACAACGGAAGCAATGTGAGCTTATTAAAGGTTTGACCTTTATAGTATGACAGTGAGAAATGTTATACTCAGCAATCTATTGTAGATTCTGAGAAAACTTATCTCTTGTCACACTAATTGAACAATTTAGATATATTGGTTGATGTTGACATTAAACTGTATATTTTAGCTAAAGAATGCAAAGTGACGTTTTTGGATGACTTATTCGAATAAGAGATCATTTGTGATTTCCTTATTTGAAGAGTTCATTCTGGAATGGCCCTAGAGTTTGTGTTCTGCTGAAATCGCAGTTTAGTGTGCTAGCTTATAGAGCCTATTGTAGACTCGGATAAGTCTTCCAGAAATATGTGTTCTCTATTTTTGATATCTTCAGATTGTCTGATCTTCTCAAAGTATATAGAATACATATGGGATAAAAGGGTTAGTGGGAGCGTACAAATTACTCTCTAGTGTTATATATCCTAACAACATTATCATTATTATAGTAATAATGAGATGTTTGTGAGGTATAAGATTTACCTAAGTCTTCTTTACTCCGTGAAAACAGTGGGAGTAGTCTCTGTTATATAAGATATAAAGTTTTATATAAGATATAAAACCAAGAGACTTGTGAGATACTCCTATTATTCGTACATTAGATATGATCTAATAAAGGACATGACAAGGCTATCTGTATGACAGTTAGTATAACTGTTCGACAGTTATTGTGTGTCTTATACATAGTATTCATCTTTCGTAAAGGATGATTCCTTTTTCGAAAGAGATATTGATTATAATGTCTAAACAATATTATGTATCATTTGATGATGACATAGTGAATAATTTATTATGTGCGATTATCGATGTCGATTTAATCGTAATTGTTACGAGTTATTTTGACATCCTATAGACCATACGATGGATCTTGAAACACGTTCTTTGTGATCTTTGAGATATTAAGAACGAGTTTTTGATTCATGGAGAATATAGTCAGACTAATTATGACGTTAGACAGTCTACGTCATAAAGAGTCAGAAAAGATGCAGTGGGAGTATCACGAAAGATTCTACTTTTATAGTGGAATTAAATGCAACTTATAAAGTATTGACTTATAAAGTTGCATAGTGACCTTATAAAATAGAAGTTTTAAATTGTGTTGTGCTTGCGGTTGTCCTCATAGTATTTTTGGATTTGATCCTAAATACTTGGACAACTTAGTAGCTGTAGCATAATACAAATATAGCATCCATTTCATATTAATGTATAATTTAGATTCTACAAAATATGAATGATGCTGACTATAGGAAACGATAGAGTTTGTTTGACAAACTCGATATTTCATAGCGGACTTGTTTCTTACCTCTTAAGTACTGGTGAGCTTTTGAGGGCCATGTGCATATGATACACATTGAGACGTGTATATGATACCGTGGATTGGCACTAGAGCAAGTGGGAGAAATTGTTGGGGTTGGTGCTCAGAGCGCCAATCCGGACCGTATTTATGTCTGATTCATGAATACGAACATCCCCTTATTCCATAATATTACTTATTTATGGTTGCACCTCTTGTTTTTTATATACGTATTCAATCTGATTACGATTAGATTGAAACTAAATGTGGTTTAGTGATATGTATAATTAGACAAAGGCCCGATAATATAATGCAGTACACAGTTACAAAGTTAGTTTGTAATTGACATTGGGAAGTGTCACTGCTATATGAATATTATCAAACATAGTTCCTGGTCAAGATTTGCTAACACGGGTCGGTTAGTCAAATCCGTTGAGACCAGTACATGTCGTATATCGAGACTTGGTCCGATGGTTTATCCTAATGAACCATGAGTCTAGGGAGACTCTTATAGACGTGTAGGTGTTTATAGTGGATAAACACTGAACGGCTCACCGAAGATTCTTAATGGATGGTACACCAACGTCAATAAAAATCTTCTCGGGTTGAGTAGCATAGTGGTCCTTCGACTTGAGACACCACTGTGGATGTATGAGACATCCTCCACACTTAGATGGCAGTCACGTCACCGATCTATTTAGATCAGACCTCCGCCTGTTCGTTGGGTGTGGATCGATCCTCAGGATATCCTATGTGTGTTAAGATAGGATCCGTCAGTTCTGTGTACAGAGCATAGGTAGTCCATATATAATTAGCAGTCTGTTAAATCTGTGGCCACAGTATACTTCGGAAGTAAGTTCCGAATGTTGTTTAGAGATTGCTAATAGATACGTCGACGGGATAATACCTATAGAGATTTGACGTTTACATCTATATCTCTGGTATTATCCGGACACCTGTGACGGAGGGAATATACGTATGCAATGACCTCGACCTGTATGATTCAGCTAGTTTATCCGTGATCGTCATAATCTACGGGTGGATAGATTATGGACATAAAATTGGATTTCGTGACGGATATACCTGAATCTAGAGAGTCTCAATAATGAAACATACTCGTAGAGCACTAGAGCAATATTTATGAATAATGATGATTATTTATAAATCGTTTAATCGTTAAACGAAAAAATACATGCGAACGGGCCGAACCGTCATTTCCTAATTAATGTGTATTTGTATTTAATATATGATATTATTAAATACACATTAATAAATAGTCAAATAAATGTATTTGACATATATCATCAATATATGTCTTTGAGATATTTAAAGTAAATATAATACATATATTTGATATATTTGTATTTAATTAATTATTTAATTATTTAATTGTTAAATGATTAATATAATTAAAATATAAATATATCACAAATGATAAAGTTAGGAAATGATTATAAATGTAAATGTTTGACTTTACATTAAAGGAAAAGGTTGTCAATTGATTTTGACTTCTTAAGATATTTGTTCAAAATTGTTTGAAAAATGAAAATATCTTTTTCCTTTATTTTTCATTAAATTCGGCCATAACACTTAAATATAAGAGTTATATTTTTCTTATTTGCATTTTTTGACTTAATTAAATATCTAATAAAGTGTTATTAAGATATTTATGCAAGTTGACTAAATGTAAAGTGAAATGAAATTGAAATTACAAAACTTGTATTCCTTTAGTGAATTTCGGCCAAGGCCATTTTGATACAAGTATATATTGTTTTTCATTTCATTTCATTCATAACCTAATACACTTTAAAAGAAAACTCCATTAATGGAAACCAAGAAAGCTTGTGAGAAAGAAAGAAGAAACCAAAGAAAGCTTGGATTTTAGTAAGTTTTTCCAACTTGCTATTAGAAAGGAAAATGTTCCTTAGGATCTAGGCTTTAACATATGATGTTCTTAGGTTATTTCTTTCTTTATTCTTTGTGTTTTTGATGATGGAAGTTTTGGTGAAAGTGTTGAGCATGTGTGATGAAGGAAGATTGTGACTATTGTAGTTATAAGCTTTCTTTTAAGGTTTTGGAAACCTTGTTGCTAATCTAGAGTTTTTGACCCACTCTTAGATGACCTAGATTTGATCTTGAGTTGTTTCGTTGTGTTGAGACTTTGATTGGATGGAAAAAAGATGATTGAAGTGTTGGATTTAACCAATTTGGTCTAATTTGTCCAATTTGAAGAAATTGAAAAATTAGGGTTAATTACCAATTCCAAATTTGGGGCTTTTCATATATGTTTTGTATTTGGATGTGTATATGATGCATATAAAGTTTCATGTTGATTGGATTACATCTTGATGTGTTTTAAAGCATGAAATGACAAAGTGCACAAATTGCACCCCATTGGGAGCATTCGGCCAAGTGAGTGAAATTTGGGGATTAGGTTGCTTTTGGTGTTTTGATGTTTTGAACATGCTAAGTTCATCTTAGAAATGATTTAGAATCATTCAAAATTGATTTGATCAATTTTGGACTAAAATGGACAAAATACCAATGTAAGGGCATTTCGGTAAATTCACTTGAATATGATTCATTTGAATTTTATTCATAATTTGATTATTGGATAATTAAATAAATATGTTTATTTAATTAATCCGAGAAAAGTTTTGAAATCGGAAAATACGATTTTCCACCGGTTCCGCTGCGTTACCGGATATTCCCCCTAAAACCCCTACATCATCATGTCCATGTCTCTGTTTGTGAATGGGATTGGTGCTGAGTAGGTGGATAGTGTTGGAGTTGGTGCTTGGAGCGCCAATCTGAATAATATATATTATATTATATTTTATTAGTTATTAATAAAATAACTACATTTTCATTTCAAACCTTATTAATGGTAATTTCATTATGCATATTAGATGGTGATTTATGCTGAGAATGACATCGGCCTTAGAATAGTCATGTAGTAATACTGGACACTGGGTGGTTCGATATTGGATAATATTACTATTATAACTATTCTTAAAGTAAATATTCATAGTCGTTGGTTTTGGAATACGGTCGAATTCTGATAACTGAGAAGACAAACATATGTCGTATATTGGAATTGGAGTTCTAATGGTTTAACTTAATGTACCATGAGCATGTGAAGCTCGTATAGACATGTGGGTATTCATTGGAGCGAATACTGAATGACTCATAGGTGATCCCTAATAGTTGGAAGTACACACAATTGTCAATAGGAATCTCATCGAGTCGAGTAGCATATGTGATCCATTGACTATAGGATAATATTGATTTTGTGTGAGATCCTCCACACTTTGATGCCATGTATATCATAAACCTTTCATAGTCCGACCTCTAGATTTTCGTTGGGTGTGGACCGATGTACTTGTTAATCAAGTGCATATCAAGATAGGATCTGGCGGCCCGTATATGTACCATAAGGGGTTTAGGTATCCATGTGAGTAACTCACGATTCGTAAGACTTTGGCGCCAAAGCCGATCACCTAGGATGGATCAATTTTATCAGAAATGGTTTCTGATTAAATTGTAAGGAATCGTGGACATGTCGACATGAGATGTACGCCTTGGAAACTTGAGGTTGTATTTTATGTTTCCTAAGCACAACTCAGATAGCCTACAATGGAGGGATTGTTAAACATATGTGATGACCTCGACTTGTATAGTTCAGAAAGGTTGTTCGTGTTCTTCGTGAATTCGGAGATGGCCGAATTGGGTACATATTAGCTAGGCTTATATGACGAATGTGTCTGGACTTAGAGAATATCACAATATAAAGTGTACTCGTTGAGCACTTGGGTAGCCAATAATTTTTGATAATAAATAATATTCGATATTATAATTATCAACTAAAATAATTAAGTGTTATTGGATAACATTGATTATTTACTTCGACCTAATTGGATTAATCCAAAATTACACAATGACTTTATCGTAATTTCATAAATATCTCTACCAGTTGAGGATATTTTGGTAATTACAAATATGTAATTATAGGTGCATTTGGCTTGATTTAATTGGATTAAATCAAAGTGGTAGACAATGAACTAATACATTTTCTAATCTTTGTCTTGATTTAATTGAATTAAATCAAAGTGGTAGACAAATGTGATTAGTCACACCTAATTATACATATTTGGACAAATTAGATTAAGCCAACCTAAAAATTGATTAAAACCTTTATTAATTAAAAATTATCTAAGTTTTGCTATAAATAGCAAGCTTGATGAAAGTTTTAATTAAGCTAAATGAGCTTGAGAATGCTACGCTTAAGAAAGTTAAAACGAGCAAGAGTTAGAGAAAATTAACCTAAGTTAGAGAAGTGTTTAGAGAATATTTGGAAGTTCTCTATAACATTTCAACAAGGAAAAATCAAGATTGGATCTTGGAGTGAAGCTTGCTAGCATTGGAATCAAGATTGGATCTTGGAGTCAAGCTTGCAAATCTTGGAAGTTCTCCAACAATTTCAATAAGAAGAATGGGATTGGATCTTTGTATCAAGCTTACCAGGTAATGTTTGATTTTCTCCTAAACTACGTTCTTCATTAGTGAGTTTTCATTAGTAAGACATATAATGATGAATTATGTATTGAGTGCATAATAACATCGCTTAAAGTTGAAATTAGGCTAATGAATTGTGTTAGGATGCTTTAGAAGTATAAACACAATATGCTTATGATTGAGTTAAAATATTTATGTTGGACATAAATTTAAAAATTAGAGTTTGGAATTCTAGATGAAAGCTTGGAGTTATGACTACCATTCTAGAATCGCTTGACCACATTTGAATGGCCTATAATTTTTCATGAGTCGTTCATTGTGGGATTCTAATTTGGTTTGTATTTTGGATTCAAAATTTACACAAGTGCGTATTTAGAATAAATTTATATTTTTGTAAAAATATTTGATATTTTGAAAAATATGATTTGTGTTCTATAACATGTGTTGATGTTGGTTTTGATATTAAAAATTAATTATGGATGTTTGAAAGTGTTTAGGGGAGATTAAAAATAAATATGGTTAAATACTCTACTTGTATCGGCTCTCTGGAAAATTTCCAAAGAGTTGATGCTTTGATGCTTAACAAAGCATCAAATTAAAAAAATGAATTTAGTCTGAGCGCTACAATGCGCGCACTGTAGAGCGCGCGTAATGCTCTCGCGAGTAATTTTTTTCCTCATGTTTTTGAGTTTTCAGACTTCGTTTCAGTCTCGATTTTTTCCTATACACTCGTAATGAAATATAGTATTCTATTAAATTATTTAAAAGTACACTACTGTTTAATATATATAGGTTAGACCAACTTTTGCTACGAGGGGCACCGATCCGACCCTAAGAGTCCCACATCCGCCCAATAGATAGCCTTGCTCCTGCCCCGACGCAGTTTACTTGAAATCCTAGGCCCCTCATCCGATCCTCCCTCTCTGTGAGCATGCGCTCCATCCTGCGCTGTTTCCCATAAAATAACATATTGTATGTCCTAACGCACGATTTGTTGTTGGTTGCAAGCTATCAGGAGATGATTTTGGCATTGCTATGTATAACTCTATTCTTTTTTAGCACAATACTGCTTTTATGAAAGATTATCTGAATCAGCTGTGAATGGGATTTTTGAGAAGATATTGGGGGCTTGGTTTATGCAAGTTGTTTATCTTATTTTGTCTAATATGTAAGACTTGAAATAATGGTATTTTTATTTTGTGTGTAAGACATGGAACAAGTACTATATTTTTTTATTATTTTCTTAACATTAGTTGCCTTTTGGGAGATTTTTAGCCAATCTGTATGAGTTAAAGTATCAAGCCAATGACAAATAATATTGTGTAGTGCTAATGCGTAATAATGTTCAAAATCAAATTAATATTCCAAATTAATGAGAAAAAAATGGTAAAAAAGACATTTAATAAAATTTTCAAATTTATCTACCCAAAACCAATACTCATTTTCTCATTCAATCAAACATACAATTTCTCATCTTTAAACTCATTCACACTCTCTCTATTCTCCATGCAAGATAAGTTCTTGTTAGCCACATCTTAAACTCATTCCATCCTTGAACCAAACGTAGCCTCATCTTAAACCCATTCCCTATTGAACCAAACGTATAATGAGTATGTTGACTATTTGATATTCACCCTCTATCTATTCTCCCTTTATGATAAGTTCATGCTAGCCTCATCTTAAACTCATTCTCTCCTTAAACCAAACGTATATGTTGACTATTTGATTTTCTTGATTATAATACAAGTCTATAGATATAAAAGTTGAAACCTACTGGGATACTGAATACAAATATTTATAGCATACCCATAATTCTACGTCTACCTAGAGACGAAATATCTACTCCCACTCAAATATGAGTAGAAATTTACACCCTCAATTGGGAGAATTGAGTTATTGCGTCTGCATTGACTCGAACTTATGATATCCCACTTTGGGAGAACATGAGTTCACCACTAGCCAAAAGCCTAATGACCTGTTGACTATTTGATTGAACACAAGTATATGAAAAATTTATGCATTTCATTCATTTTTAACAGGATTAAGACCTAACAAATACAAATGAAAAAAATTATGCCTTTATTTGAATTTATGAAAAAATATTCTAGTTCAATGTCTTTTTTGCAAATTCACAACCAAAGACATTGTTTGTTTTTAGTTCCTACCTTATTCTTCAATATTGAAACTTCAACAAATGAAAAAAGTGCAGCTTAAGGATATTTGGGACTTTTAAGTAAAATTTTATGAAGCATTGTAATATTTACATATATTATTTTTTAATTGATATTTTTTTTAATTTTGAATAAAATTGAGATTTTCCTATAATAAACTATATAACTTAAAAAATTGAATTTTAGAATAAATATTTATTAAAGCATTATAAAGGAGATGCTTAAAAAATATGTTTTCCTAAAATTTGGGCTCTAAGCGACCGTAAATTTACTTGAGCTTAGATTCTGCCATGGCCATGAGTTGTTCTAAAATTTTGAGGTTCTAAATAATTTTTAAAATAATCTCATACCAATAAAAGGATAATATATATATATATCATATTATGTACTAAAAATTTGATTTTTTTTTAAAATTTGGTGACTACATTTTAGAGTTCAACCAACATTTGTGTCGATTATCTATAAGGATACCTCTAAATACATGATGTCCTTCTCAACAAAATAAATTTATAAGTGTTTAAGAGAAAATCAAGCGCTCGACAAGTGGCCAAATACACCACGAGGAGGATTCAGGGTCCCTCACCAGGGTCTGACCTCCAGACCCTCAGTCAGAGGCTAACCCTATAATCTATCATCAGATTTGGCAACGGAACCCATTATCAGAGTATGAAATCAGAACCTTCATCAGAGTCTGAATTCAAAACTCCTCGGTAGAAAGTCAATACCAGGTTTGACTCTATCAAAGGCAAGCAGAAGTCACACAAGGAATGAGCCCAAAATATCAGCTCTCTAATGACCTGAATCTTCTAAACAATGAATCAAACAGCCAATCAATTACTTTCGATCTCTTTAAGTTGGACAACCGTCCAAAATAGAGAAGCTCCGAGATTCTAGGGAGTGAGCCAGTTAGTAGGAAACTGATGAGTGGTATTTATATCACTATTTCTCACTCATTTAGCCTAATATTTTGTATAGTTTCTCGGGTTTTGTGAACGTTTTGATGTGTTTTATGTTATTTTGCAGATAAATAAAGTTTGGGAAGCATTGGAGGTAATTTGGGGCCAAAACAGATAAAAATGACCAAAAGGGCATTTTCATAATTTACCCGCGTCGCGACGTCTAACATGCGCCGCCTGCTAACTTGCACCGTGGACACGTGTCAAAATCTGAGTGGTCTGCAAACATGCGCCGAATGCTAACGTGAGCTGTCCATGCTAACGTGCGCCGTGTGCCACGTGTCATCTGCTAAAATGCGCCGGCTGCCACATGTCGCAATTCCATTGGACCGAACCAAAGCGCGTGCCATGTGTCAAGCTCCTACTGGACCAAATCTGCAGCGAATCACATCCTGCCACGTGTCGAGATCTTATTGGACCGAATTATCAGCGAATCACATGCTGCCATGTGTCGCCTTTCTATTGGACCGAACGCCCAGCCACTCACAGCGTGACACATGGCGCTCTCTCATTGCACTGACAACACGCGTGGTCAAAGCCGTGTAGACCAAGATACTGTTCGGGCGTCGCGACGCCAGCCCAAATTTTTGCCTATAAATTGAGGCTTCCTGAATTCATTTTTTCCTCGTGCTTTCCTTGGGAGTTTTCCATGTTTTTATAGGAAGCATCTAATTTTGTAAATATAAATAATATTTAATTTATGTATTTTAATTTTCAGTAACAGTAGTTCTCTTCTTCTTCTCATTTCTTTTTATGTTTAGTAGTTAAATTTCCACTGGGGGAATGGTGAAGCTTTTAATATTTTAATTTAGATTAATCTCTATTGATTATAATATAAAATTTGTTATTTAACATTAAAAGGAATTACCGCCTTAATGGCTGGTTTTATTTATTTTGCATAATTAGATACCGCCTATATGGCTGGTTTAGGTGACAGATAATTACCGCCTATATGGCTGGTTTATGTTCAAATACTATTACCGCCTTTATGGCTGGTTGGACTTAATTTAAATCTCACTTAATAAGGAATACCGCCTACATGGCTGGTTGGCTATCACCGTTAAATTCTATATTATAGTAAGGGAGATTTCTAAATTATAAATAAACAGAAAGTGGATCCCCTAACCCCAACATTTTATTACTCTAGGGAGTGTGATGAAACACAATATCACTAGGCTTAATAATTGATTTAATTACATATTGGGTAATTCTTTAGTTTGTTTATTGAGTCTTAAGCTTAATGCTTCTTGTTGCCTGATAACCAATATGATTGATGTGGTAAATCTAAAATGAACTAGACATAGGGATTTTAGGTTTCAGCCTTAGATTCAATAACCCACGATATTCCTTGAGGATAGATAACCCTTTAATAGATTTCCTTACAAGATATGAATATACATGTCGGGCGGGGGTAGCCATAATTGGAACTTGGTCTTAATGAATCCAGGTAATGTGGTTGACATAAGAATATGGTTGAATTGGGTTATACTGGGTATTTGCATCTGCCATCGGAAGAGGCTTTTGCATATCATCATGTTCCAGGTTAGCAAATTAATTTATTACATATAAGTAAGAGAATCAATTCATCTTTAGAATAATATTGTGTGGAGTCACGACCCTAGATCTTTGAGTATTTTGTTATTTTCCTTAGTATTTTCTTTTGTGTCTTTTAGTATTTTATTTATCAAATCCACATTCAACCAACCAAAAGCAATCATTCTCTTCTCCCTTAATTAGATATTTGTAAATAAATAGATTCAATAATTAGTAACAACAGTAGGAATTAAGTCCTCGTGGGATCGATTTTTATAATACTTGAATGATACGTGCGCTTGCGTTATACGCGTGTGTTTACGCCGGTCAAGTTTTTGGTGCCGTTGCCAGGGACTTATATTTCTTGGGTTATTAATTTTGAAGATATCTAATTTATTTGTATCTAATTTTCTTTATTTTTATCTTTAATTTTTATTTCTTTCTTTTATTTTCAGGTGATTGAAAAATGGAACATTATTGGGAGATTGAGAGATTACGTGCTTTACAAGAAGATACACCCCACCTGGGGAGCAACAGTCCGGTTTTCTGAGGCCTGTTGTACAGCCTAATGACAATCACTGGATGTCAGAACCAAGCAATACTACATTTGCTCAACAGAACGCAATGGGGTGATGTGACATATGTAATGGTAACCACCCGAGAGATCATTGCGAGTACAACTATAATCCAGGGTGGCAGAGCTATCAAAATCCTTCATGGTACGAAGAACTATCACATTTTCCATCTTATCCACCATCTTCCTACGATTTTCATCAAGAACCAGAACCATCAGAGGAAGATCAGATGATTGGAATGCTTAAAGATTGGTTCAAGAAACAAGACGAAAAGCTGGATACAATGCTTGAAACATGCCAAAATCAATTCGAAAGTATTCAGAGACAATCAGAATTCATTCAGAGATTGACAGATCAGATGAGACAATTAACAGAAAAACAGAGCTACATACCTCAAGGACCATTTTCAGATGAAGCCTTCAAATACCAAGCATTTCACGATGACACTTTAGTAGAATAGAAGGTTGAGCAGAATCAAGAATTAGAGGTATCGGTTCAGGAGCCCGAACCGATAAAGTCTCGATTTGATTTTTATTATTCTGACTCTAACGATGATGAAGCTGAGCTGTTTGTACCAACTGCATCAATAATTGAGGATGGAATTCTATATCCTCAAAATGAAGATCTTGGAGATTCCATTGCACAAATGTTTGCAGAAGATCTACCTGAACCAGTCACATCAGAGGATAAAGACCTAAATTCTGACATTTCTTTACATCCTCAGGTTGATAATTTTCAAGCATGCATTTCACATATGACAGATGAAGAATTGAATGCGGAAATCCTAAAATACACCTGTGAAGAAAAGGTGGAGCAAGAAGTAGAGCAAATGAAGGAGCAACTGTCAGACCAAATTGAAAATCCAGAGCATTCAGGAGAAACAATCGCTGTATCGGGGAGTACAAATCAAAGATATCACCCAGAAGCTTGACAGAATGGAACTTCCATTCCAAGTCAAGCACCATAAGAGACCTCCTGATTTTCTTTCTTTCTTTTCAGGAACCACTGGAGCGATAAATATTAAAAAGGTGGCACAAGCACTGAATGAAACAAAATATTTTTGCCACTTTACCGTTGGAAGAGACCCTTCAAATGCAACGCTCATGGGATTGTCTTTAATCGGACATCCAAAACGACGCTGAAACCTTCTTGACAGATGGATTTCAATCACGTCTGGCTGAAGACGAAAAATTTAGCGCTAGCAGGGAGGAAACCCATGCAATTTTTTGTGATTTTTGTTTTCATATTTTGTGTATACATGTTGTAGAGTTTTTAATTTTCATAGGGAAAGGCATAAATGGAGAATTTTAAGACAGAAGGAATGGTGTTTGGCAATCACAAAGATGAGAGCTAATTCATTAATGGTGGCTGAGTAAAGAATGAATTCTTGAGACGCATCCTTATGAATTTATACTAAGCGATATGCGTATTGCGTACACAATTCTGTTGCCTTAATAATTGCTTTGATTTTATTTTATTTTGTTATTTTCTTTTATTTTCATAGACAAGATCCATACTTTTTGACCTTTCATGATTCATTTTGTTGTTTAGCTAACAAGCTTCCTTTGGAAGATACTAGTGCTATTATTACTCACCCGTTTCAGGTACTATAAATTCAGCTCGTCATTGCACTTTGGAAGGCATCCTGATTTGAGAAAGAAATACATAAAAAAAATGGAAGCCACTTCAAGAAGACGAGTTAAAAACATCTGTGTGTTTTGCGGTAGTAGTGTTGGTACTAAACCACAATACATAGAAGCAGCACAAGAATTGGGTCGAGTCTTAGCTGCAAGGAATATGCACTTAATATATGGCGAAAGCAATCTTGGACTAATGGGGATCGTTTTAAAGGCTGTACAGGAGGGAGGCAGTCACGTTTTGGGAATCATCCCAAAACCCTTGGTAGAGGCAAATCTTATTGAACCATCAAACGGAGAGGAACTGATCGTGCCAGATATGTCTGAACGATTGGTAGAAATGATTAACCATGCTGACGCTTTTATTGCTTTGCCAGGTGGCTTGGGTACATTGGAGGAAATTTTTATTGTGCTATCTTGGGCGAACCTGAACATACACCAGAAATCGATGAGACTGTACAACGTTGAAGGATTTTATGATTTTCTTTGTGTGTTTCTTGATGATGCTCGGAGAGAAATGGGTTCGTGTCAAACCTATGAAAGAACTCCTCTTTACTGCCAGAACTGCTCTGGATCTAATAGACCAACTCTTAGCCTATGAACCAGAAGTTGACCCTATCCTTTCAAAGATAATTGGTCCGAGGATGATCGTGGTAAGAGGCGTCAGATTAATATGGATCTTAACCTTTAATTTCCTGTAGAATTTCAGCTAACCAAGTATTATCTTCTAAACTCTTCTTCTACTGTTTAAGACATTGGGGGACAATGTCTCATTTAGGTTTGGGGGAGGGAATTAGTTGATCAGTACCTTATTTTTAGTTTGTGTGCTATTTTTATTTTTAGTCCAAATTTTTTCGAAAAATACAAAAAAAAATTGAAAAATTTTCAAAAATTACAAAAATATTTTGCGTTTTTATTTTGACTAAAATGGTGAAATTGGTGAGTAAGGAGTTCCCACTCCTGATACACATCTCAAACCCATTTTCGAAACAAGTTAATTTTTGTTTATTTCCTTTTAAATTATTTAATTTGTAAATTCTCCTTAACATTGACTAAAATGGATCTTCATATGCTCAGTTGGCAGGTATTATCAATATGCTCAGTTGGCATGAAAAGTTTATAATATTCAGTGCTCTAGTTTAATTGGAGGAAGCATCTCAAAAAGTGATGGAGTAAAAAAAACGTTCGAGATTCGAATTATTAAGTCTGTAAGGGTGTTTTAACACCTAATGCCCTAAAACCAACTAGTTTGGGAGTCACTGGCCAAAGCTCGTTACATGGATCAGAGATGTTGCCGAATAAATATATATTTCTGAAGTCTGAGTAATTAAGTCTGTAGGGGTGTCTTAACACCTGGTGCCCTAAAGCCAACTGGTTTGGGAGCCACCGACCCAACACTCGTTACATAGACGAAAGATATTGTATATAAATTAAAAAAATCAAAAAAATCCGAAAAATTATTCCATTGCTACAAAAATGTGTGAAATCTGATAGAACTTTAGGACAAAAATATTACTCTCTTATCAACTGCACTTATGACTGTTGTGGGCAAAAATGAGTTGATTAATATTTTATTGTCCGTGTATATGGAGAATGGTAAAAATAATCGGAGAATTTACTTATTCGGTAATTTAGAAAGAAACAAAACAACTAGTAACATGGAGTAGAAGTTTCACTTGATAGTCATTAACTTCTCTTTTCTCTTGTCTTTTTGCTTTTGTGTGCATTAATTTTACTTTCTTTTTACTTTTGTAAAAATGTTTGTGGGTATCATTGCTGTAAGCCCTCACGAGACTACAACTAGTCCACTAGGGACACCTAGGGGTTTAAAGGCTTGTTGCATACGCTAAATGTAATCATTATCCCTACGAAAGTGGCTTAGTTGATTTTATTTTTGTTATTTTATTTTGTGTTTTGCTCGAGGACTAGCAAAATGTTAGGTTTGGGGTGTGATGAGTGGTATTTATATCACTATTTTCCACTTATTTAGCCTAATATTTTGTATAGTTTCTCGGGTTTTGTGAATGTTTTGATGTGCTTTATGTTATTTTGCAGATAAATAAATTTTGGGAAGCATTGGAGGCAATTTGGGGCCAAAACAGATAAAAAAGGACCAAAAGGGCATTTTTGTAATTTACCTGTGTCGCGCCGCCCAGACCTCCAACGTCGCGACGTCTAACATGCGCCGCCTGCTAACTTGCGCCGTGGACACGTGTCAAAATCTGAGTGGTCTGCTAACATGCACTGGATGCTAACGTGCGCTGTCTATGCTAACGTGCACCGTGTGCCACGTGTCATCTGCTAAAATGCACCGGCTGCCACATGTCACAATTCCATTGGACCGAACTAAAGCGCGCGTGCCATATGTCAGGCTCCTATTGGACCAAATCTTCAGTGAATCACACCCTGCCATGTGTCGAGATCTCATTGGACCGAATTATCAACGAATCACATGATGCCACGTGTCGCCTTTCTATTGGACCAAACGCCCAGCCACTCACAGCGCGACATATGGCGCTCTCTCATTGTGCCGACAACACGCGTGGTCAAAGCCATGTAGACCAAGATACTGTTCGGGCATCGCGACGCCAGGGGTTTAGCGTCGCGACGCCAGCCCGAATTTTTGCCTATAAATTGAGGCTTCCTGAATTCATTTTTTCCTCGTGCTTTCCTTGGGAGTTTTCCATATTTTTATAGGAAGTATCTAGTTTTGTAAATATAAATAATATTTAATTTATGTATTTTAATTTATCAGTAACAGTAGTTCTCTTCTTCTTCTCATTTCTTTTTATGTTTAGTAGTTAAATTTCCGCTAGGGGAATGGTGAAGCTTTTAATATTTTAATTTAGATTAATCTCCATTGATTATAATATAAAATTTATTATTTAACATTAAAAGGAATTACCGCCTTAATGGCTGGTTTTATTTATTTGGCATAATTAGATACCGCCTATATGGCTGGTCTTTAGGTGACAGATAATTACCGCCTATATGGCTGGTTTATGTTCAAATACTATTACCGCCTTTTATGGCTGGTTGGACTTAATATAAATCTGACTTAATAAGGAATACCGCCTACATGGCTGGTTGGCTATCACAGTTAAATTCTATATTATAGTAAGAGAGATTTCTAAATAATAAACAGTAAAAGTGGATCCCATAACCCTAACATTTTATTTTACTCTAGGGAAGTGATGAAACACAATATCACTGGGCTTAATAATTGATTTAATTACATATTGGGTAATTCTTTAGTTTGTTTATTGAGTCTTAAGCTTAATGCTTCTTGTTGTCTGATAACCAATAAGATTGATGTGGTAAATCTAAAATGAACTAGACATAGGGATTTTAGGTTTCAGCCTTAGATTCAATAACCCACGATATTCCTTGAGGATAGATAACCCTTTAATAGATTTCCTTACAAGATATGAATATACCTGTCGGGCGGGAGTAGCCATAATTGGAACTTGGTCTTAATGAATCCAGGTAATGTGGTTGACATAGGAATATGGTTGAATTGGGTTATACTGGGTATTTGCATCTGACCATGGGAAGAGGCTTTTGCATATCATCGTGTTCCAGGTTAGCAAATTAATTTATTACACATAAGTAAGAGAATCAATTCATCTTTAGAATAATATTGTGAGGAGTCACGACCCTAGATCTTTGAGTCTTTTGTTATTTTCCTTAGTATTTTCTTTTGTGTCTTTTAGTATGTTATTTATCAAATCCACATTCAACCAACCAAAAGCAATCATTCTCTTCTCCCTTAATTAGATTCTTGTAAATAAATAGATTCAATAATTAGTAACAACAGTAGGAATTAAGTCCTTGTGGGATCGATATTTTTATACTACTTGAACGATACGTGCGCTTACGTTATACGCATGTGTTTATGCCGATCAAGTTTTTGGCGCCGTTGCCGGGGACTTATATTTCTTGAGTTATTAATTTTGAAGCTATCTAATTTATTTGTATCTAATTTTCTTTATTTTTATCTTTAATTTTTATTTCTTTCTTTTGTTTTCAGGTGATTGAAAAATGGAACATTATTGGGAGATTGAGAGATTACGTGCTTTACAAGAAGATACACCTCACATTTAAGAGAAACAGTTCGGTTTTCTGAGGCCTGTTGTACAACCTAATGACAATCACTAGATGCCAGAACCAATCAATACTACATTTTCTCAACAGAACGCAATGGGGAGATGTGACATATGTAATGGTAACCACCTGAGAGATCATTGCGAGTACAACTACAATCCAGGGTGGCAGAGCTATAAAATCCTTCATGATACGAAGAACCATCACATTTTCCATCTTATCCACCATCTTCCTACGATTTTCATCAAGAACCAGAACCATCAGAGGAAGATCAGATGGTTGACATGCTTAAAGATTGGTTCAAGAAACAAGACGAAAAGCTGGATACGCAAGTTGTTTGTCAGCACTCTCGCTGGCAACGCCATCTTCTAGTTCATGCAATTTCCAGAGAGATCTATAAGGAGTTTTGAAGACTATGGGCGATGGTTTATTAAGCAATATCATGGCAACCGTCCCACTGAAGTTACTACGGCGGACTTGCGGTTGGAGCATAGATATGATAAGCCCCCAAACAATACTTACAGAGGTTCGTTGACAAAATGAACACCGTCAACAACCTAGACTCAAAGTTAGCAGCAGTCTTCTTCGTCAGAGGGTTGATTAGTGGGTCTTACATTCATGAGGAGTTCCTGAATGCACCTCTGTATGACATGTCAGAGGTACAGACCAATGTAGAAGGGCTACTAAAGGTGATGGAGAATACGACCAAGATATCTCAAGCCACTGTAATTACAGTGGTAGATCAAGGTCGCAACAGCTGAACCAAGAGCGAGCAGAGTTGGGACTTAAGGAAAAGAAAATCACAGCGAGATAGGAAGGAAGCCAGCTCAAGAGGTACAAAGGAAAGATGGATGTAGAAGTCAAAACCCAAGCAGGCAAGGTGGGAAGATAATAAGATATTATATGAGTTCACCTTACCACATGAGTATATCTTCCACAAAGTGAAAAATTAGGGCCTGTTGAGGGAGCCTCGGCCGATGAGGGTGCCTGCAGATGATCGGTGAAATCACACACGTCACGCAAGTGCACGTATCACTCAAGTAGTATAAAAAATATCGATCATATGAGGACTTAATTCTTTTACTATTATTAATTATTGACGCTAAATATTTACAGGTATCTAATTAGGAAAGAAATGGATTGTTCGCTGGTTGAAGTTGGATTTGATTAAAATAAATAAATACAAAATAAAATAAAGAAAATTAATAATAAAGAAAATATCTAGGGTTTTGAATTCACCCAATATTATTCTAATAATGAATTGATTCTCTTATACATGTGTAATAAATCAGTTGTTAACCTGGAACATGAAGATATGCATAAGCCTCTGTCGATGGTCGAATGCAAACACCTAAAGTAACCCAATTAGCTATATGTCTATGTTAACCAAGAAACCATGAATTCACTAAGTTCAAGTTCCAATAGTGGCTACCCACGCCCGAAAAGTATATGTCTATCCTGGAAGGAAATCTCTAAGATGTGAGATTGTGAGCTATTGAATCTAAGGCTGAAACCTAAAATCCCTTCGTCAAGTTCATTTTAAGTTTACCACATCAATCTTATTGGTGATCAGGCAACAAGAAGCATTAAGCTTACGATTCAATAAATAAGCCTAATGTATTACCCATTATATTAGAAAATCAACTATTAACTCGTGAATATTGTGCTTCATAACTTCACTGGATTAAAAATAAAATATCGGGGGTTAGGGGATCCACCTTTCATATTTCAAATCTAGAAATCTCCCTTATTATAATATATAAATTTGTATTATATTACCAACTGACCATATAGGTGGTATCCTGATTAAGTCATATTTTAATTAATCCCTAATAAAGTGTTTTTAGATATTTAATCAAGTTGATCAAACTTTAGTTAAGTGAAATTGAAATGAAAATTGCCAAATACATGCTTGTAATTTCGGCCAAGGGTTTTTTGTTACAAGTATATATTGTTTTCATTTAATCTTCATTTGATAACCTAATACACTTTTCATAAAACTCCATTGAAAGAAACTAAGGAAACAAGTGAAGAAGAAAAGGAAAAATCAAAAGAAAGCTTGGATTTAGTAAGTTTTTCAAACTTACTATTAGATGAGAAATTGTTCCTTATGATCTAGGCTTTAACATATGATGTTCTTAAGTTATTCCTTTCTTTATTATTTGTGTTTTTGTTGATGGAAGTTTTGATGGAAGTGTTGAGCATGTATGATGAAAGAAGATTGTGACTATTGTAGTTGTAAGCTTTCTTTTAAGGTTTTGGAAACCATGTTGCTAATCTAGAGTTATTGACCCACTCTTAAATGACCTAGATTTGATCTTGAGTTGTTTCATTGTGTTGAGACTTGGATTGGATGGAAGAATGATGATTAAAGTAATTGATTTAAACTATTTGGTCTAATTTGTCCAATTTGAAGAAATTGAAAAATTAGGGTTCATGACCAATTCCAAATTTGGGGCTTTTCATATATGTTGTGTATTTGGATGTGTATATGATGCATATAAAGTTTCATGTTGATTGGATTACATCTTGATATTTTTTGAAGCATGAAATGATAAAGTGCACAAATGGCACCCCTTTGGAGGCTCTCGGCCAAGAACTTGAAATTTGGGGATTTTGGTTGCTTTGATGTTTTGAACATGCTAAGTTCATATTAGAAATGATTTAGAATCATTCAAAATTGATTTGATCAATTTCGGACTAAAATGGACAAAAATACCAAGTAAGGGTAATTTGGTAAATTCACCTAAATATGATTTATTGAATTTTATTTCATAATTTGATTATTGGAATATTAAATAAATATGTTTATTTAATTAATCCGAGAAAAAGTTTTGAAATCGGAAAATTTGATTTTCCACCGCTTCCGCTGCGTTACCGGATTTAGCCCCTAAAAACCCCTACAAAATGGTATCAGAGCGAGTCTGATTCTAGGCCCCCTAAAATGATTAGCTTTAATTAAATCAATGTTTAATCATGTTTTCTTGACTTTATACATGCTTATTATAATCTAATTTGGTTAGATTTATGGTGTATGACACTTAGCGGAAAATCCCTAATTAATAAGGTTTTAATGTAATTATGTATTTGATGCATGTTATGTGGTCCGTCTTGACAATACGGTTTATGAATACTTCTCTGTGACTACATCCGAGACTGTGCCTCTGCTGTGAGGGTGTAGCCGATGGAGATTTATTTATACCGGATGTATATCAGATACTAGGTAAATTCAAGTAAAAGCGGAATTCTGAACATGCCCTAGCTGTCAGGATTACGTAAGTAACTTGAGTTTATCATTGACGAGTTTAACCTTGGTACGTCTCCTTGTGGGCCTGCCTTCGCAGCGACAACGAGAAACGACCAGGATCGGAAACCCAGGAGTCATTAGAGAATGATTGACAAATGAGTTGTCTACCTGATGAATATACGTAGGCGAGATCGTGCCTCTGCTGTGAGCCGAAGTATATTCACGGGATCCACCTTTCACTATTAGTATTTAATTTAATTATTAAATCTTTGTATTCTGTTTGGGGATTACAGTATTGCATGATTTAGTGGGATGGGCATTTTTAGATTAAAAATCCATGATCTAGTTTATGCTTTTGATATTATATGAAACTGTTTATTTACTGCTAACCGTTTTTCGTGATCTATATGATAGATTGGCGATGGCGGCACAATCCACAAATCAGTTTGCGCGTATGCTTGATGCGAACAAACTGAAATGCGCTGAGAACTTCGCTGACTGGGAATTGGATTTGAGGATTGTCCTCGATTCTGAAAAGCTGGGATATGTTCTTGAGGGTCCGTTGCCCCTTGCTGTGGGTGTGGATGCTTCAGAGGAGGAACGCCGAGTTTTTGAAACTTGGAAGGATGATGATTTAAGGGTTAAATCATACATCCTTAGTTCACTTTCTCCGAAACTCAAGCAACAGTACTATGGTATGCTAGATTCTTATAGTATGATGACGCGATTGAGACAATCGTTTGAGAACCAAGAACAAGTGATTGTTCACAAAGTCGCCATGGAACTGTTCCATGCGCGTCTGGATGAGGGGAAAAATGTTAGCCCACATGTATGTTCTTCAGATGATCGATTTGATCGATCAATTGAGGCAACATAATCTCATCTTGAATGACGTTCTTGGTAGGAGTGTCATTCTTGGTTCACTTCCAGCTTCATTTCGCTAGTTCGTGATGTACTTCAACATGAATGGGACTGTCTGTACCTACCAGGAGCTATATAGGATGTTGCTCACGACAGAAGAGGATCTTAAGAATAGAGTACTGACTCGCCCACCTAGATCTACTTCTCTCTCTGCTTCTTCCTAAGGATGGTCCAAGGGAAAGAAGAAGAAATGGAAGAAGAAGAAGGCTTTCGGTCCTCAACAGCAGGCGAAGATTGCTAAGCCCAAGAGGGCTTCTGAAGACAAATGCCACCATTGCGGCAAAGTCGAGCATTGGAAAAGGAACTGTCCTGATTACATCGCCCAGCTAAGGAGAGATAGAGCATCTACATCAGGTACATTTATTTTTCCAGTTATTGATTTATCTTTGGCTTGTGAAGCCGTTACATCCAACTGGATTTTAGATTTTGCTTGTCCCATTCACATTTGCAATTCGTTGCAGGTGCTGAAAGAAAGTAGGAGGCTGAAGCCCGGGGAGATGCATTTGCGGTTCGGGTGTGGAGACTCTTTGGATGCAGTTGCAATGGGAGTATGCGAGATCTCATTGCCGAATGAGACAATTTTGTTAAATGAATGCCATTTTGTACCTGGATGTGTAGCTAATATTATATCACTTTTTGTATTGGATACAGAAGGCTTTTGTATTAATATTAAGAACAATTCTTTCTATTTATATGATAGTAATAATATTCAGATCCTTTGTTGTCCAAACCAGCATGGTCATTATACATTGCAAACTTCAAAATATATATTAAATACTGGAGTTAATAAACGTAGTTTACATGTAATTAATAATACTGAACTTTGGCATATGAGACTTGGTCACATTGGCGTTAAACGCCTTACCCAATTGGTTAGGAATGGTTTGATACCGGATCTTACCATTGAATCCTATCCAACTTGTGAATCCTATATTCAGGGTAAAATGACCAAAGCCTCATTTTTTGGTGTTGGACACCGTGCCATTAACTTATTGGAACTCATACATTCTGTTGTATGTGGTCCACTAAGTCAAACCGCTCACAGTGGTTATTCGTACTTCGTTACCTTTACCGATGATCTGTCACAGTACGATTATGTCTATTTGATGAGACATAAATCAGAAACCTTTGAAAAGTTCAAAGAGTTCCGAAATGAAGTAGAAAAACAAACTGGTAAATATATTAAATGCCTTCGATCAGATCGAGGCGGCGAGTATATGAGTGGTGAGTTCATGGATTATATGAAGGAGAATGAGATTCTCGCTCAATATACTCCTCCAGGTACTCCACAACACAATGGAGTGTCTGAGAGGAGAAATCAGACTTTATTGGATATGGTCCGATCAATGTTGAGTTTCACAGATTTGCCTTATTACTTATGGGGCTACTCTCTCTTAACAGCCGTACATCTTTTGAACAAGATTCCATCAAAAGCTGTTCCTACGACTCCGTATCAGATATGGTTCGGTAGGAGACCAAATCTTAATTATATTAAGGTTTGGGGTTGTCCTACCTATGTCAGGGTGACTCAGCAAGATAAGCTTTCGCCTCGAGGGCAAAAGTTTAGGTTTGTCGAATATCCTTCGAATACGAGGGGATATCTGTTCTATGATATCGAGCATCGAAATGTGTTCGTATCTCGCTTCGCAAATTTCTAGAAGTATAATTTTTGTCAGAAGGTGATAATCATAGACATGTTGAGCTTGATGAAGTCCAACCTGAAAACAACGAACCAACGGAGGAACCTGAAGTTCAAGTAGATGAAGGACCTTCAACACACACACTCCGTAGGTCGGAAAAGGGTATCTAGACCTCATGAACGCTTGTATTTGATACAAGAAAAGAGTCTGGATGTTCTCTTAGTTGAAGAGACAAATCCTTTCACCTATAGAGAATCGATGTTGGACATCGACTCCGTGAAATGGCAAAGTGCCATGAAATCCGAGATAGACTCAATGCATGAAAATCAAGTTTGGGACTTGATTTCGCTTCCCGAAGGAATTGTTCCTATTGGTTGTAAATGGGTTTACAAGAGGAAGCGCGGGTCTGACGGTAAGATTGAAACTTACAAGGCCTGACTGGTAGCAAAAGGTTACACGCAGCGACCTAGCGTCGACTACGATGAAACTTTTTCGCCGGTGGCAATGCTTAAGTCTATCCGGATTTTGCTTTCTATAATTGCGTATCATGACTACGAGATTTGGCAAATGGATGTCAAAACAACTTTTCTAAATGGATTTCTTGATGAAGAAATCTATATGGAACAGCCTGAAGGTTTCGCGTCTAGCGAAACCTCGGGTATGGTATGTAAGCTTAAGAAGTCCATTTATGGACTTAAACAAGCTTCACGAAGTTGGAATCTTCGATTCGATGAGATTATTAGATCGTCTGGTTTTCTCAAGAATTCGGAAGAATCTTGTGTGTATCAGAAGGCCAGTGGGAGCATGGTCGTATTTTTAGTCTATATGTTGATGACATCCTAAGCATTGGGAATGATTCAGGTATGTTACAAAGCGTCAAAGCGTACCTCTGTAAGAATTTATCCATGAAGGACCTGAGAGAAGCTTCCTATGTTTTAGGGATAAAACTCTATAGAGATAAATAAAGGAGGATGATTGGGTTATCCCAATCAATGTACATAGATAAGATCTTGGAACGGTATAGTTTTGGTAACTGTAAGACAACAAACATACCGTTCAGACATGGGATTCATCTTTCAAAAATGATGTGTCCACAAACAGAAGATGAGAATGTTAGAATGTCTAACCAACCTTACGCTTCGTGTTTGGGTAGCATAATGTATGACATGTTATGTACGAGGCCTGATATCAGTTTCGCTGTTAGTGTAACTAGTCGATATCAGTCCAATCCAGGTAATGACCATTGGATGGTCATTAAACATATCCTAAAGTATCTCAAATGTACCAATGATAAGTTAATAATTTATGGAGGAAACGAACTGCAGGTTAATGGGTATATAGACTCCGATTTTCAATCGGATCCCGATGATATAAAGTCTACATCTGGATTTGTCTTTACCCTTAACGGAGGTGCAGTTTGTTGGAAGAGTTCCAAACAGGGATCGACAGCAGATTCCACCACTGAGGTAAAATATATTGCAGCTTCTGAAACTGCAAAAGAGGCTGTGTGGATAAAGAACTTTATCACAGATTTGGGAGTTGTCCCAAGTATCGAGAATGCGATTCCGTTATACTGTGATAATACTGGAGCCATTGCGCAAGCAAAGGAACCGATGGCGCATCAGAAGTCGAAGCATGTGGAACGCATGTACCACATCATTCGAGAGATCGTGTTGCGAGGGGATATTGTCGTGTGTAAGGTACCGAGTGAAGATAATGTAGCAGACCCACTGACGAATGCCATACATTCGAAGCTGTTTGATAAACACGTGAAGTCGATGGGAATTAGATACAATCGATATTGGCACTAGAGCAAGTGTGAGATTTTGTTGGGGTTGGTGCTCAGAGCGCCAATTCCCGGTTGTATTTCTTTTGAATACTTCTGTAAAACATTATTATTATGAATAATATATGCGGTTTCTATAATATAATCTATCTTATTAAATGGTAAAGACGTAATGACCTTAGAATGATTAGTCATGGTACTGTTGCAAAAGCGTCGCAACTGACATTGAGTAGTATTATGACGTTGTTATTCTCAGATAGTTCATGGTCAAGGTTTACACTACTTGGTCAGTATAGTAAACCCGTTGAGACCGGTACATGTCGTATACTGGAATATATGATTCCAATGGTTTCTGAATGAACCATAAGTCTTGGAGACTAGTATAGACGTGTAGGTGTTTATAACGGATAAACACTGAACGACTCACCGAAGATTCTTAATGGATGGTACACCAGCGTCAATAAGAATCTTCTCGGGTTGAGTAGCACTTGTGATTCTTAGACTTGAGATGCCATTGTGGGCACATGAGACATCTTCTACACTTAGATGGCAGTCACGTCACCGATCTATTTAGATTAGACCTCCGCATGTTCGTTGGGTGTAGACAGATCCTCAGGGTGTCCTATGTGTATCAAGATAGGATCCGCCAGTTCTGTGTATCAGAGCATAGGTAGTCCATATGATTAGCAATCAGATAAAACCATGGGCACGTGGTAAAGTTTAGAAGCTAGTTCTAAACATTCTTTTAGAGATTGCTAATGGAATAGTCGACTGGATAATCCCCATAGAGATTTGACGTTTACATCTATATCTCTGGGATTTATCCGGATACATGTGACGGAGGAATTATACATTTGCCATGACCTCGACCTGTATGGTTCAGCGAGATTATCCGTGATCGTCATAATCTATGGGTGGATAGATTATGGACACGAAATTAGATTTCGTGACAGATATACCTGAATCTAGAGAGTCTCAATAATGAAACATACTCGTAGAGCACTAGAGCAACATTAATAAATAATATTGATTATTTATAAAGTCGTTTAAAAGGTTAAACGCAAAATACATGCTAAAGGGACCCGATAGTCATTTGCTTAATTATTGTGTATTTACATTTAATACTTAATTAATTTAAATACACATTAATTAATAGTCAAATTGATATATTTGACTTATATCCTAAATGAATATATGTTTTTGATATTTAATGTAAATATTATACATATATTTAATATATTTGTATTTGATTAATTAATTATTATTTAATTGTTAAATGATTAAATTAATTAAAATAAAATATCTTACATTAGGATATTTGATTTAAATGGCTTAGTTGCCTTTGTTGCCGAGATTAAATATCTAATAAAGTGTTTTTAGATATTTAATCAAGTTGATCAAACTTTAGTTAAATGAAATTGAATGAAAATTGCCAAATACATGCTTGTAATTTCGGCCAAGGGTTTTTTGTTACAAGTATATATTGTTTTCATTTAATCTTCATTTGATAACCTAATACACTTTTCATAAAACTCCTTGAAAGAAACTAAGGAAACAAGTGAAGAAGAAAGGAAAAATCAAAAGAAAGCTTGGATTTAGTAAGTTTTTCAAACTTACTATTAGATGAAGAAATTGTTCCTTATGATCTAGGCTTTAACTATGATGTTCTTAAGTTATTCCTTTCTTTATTCTTTGTGTTTTTGTTGATGAAAGTTTTGATGGAAGTGTTGAGCATGTATGATGAAAGAAGATTGTGACTATTGTAGTTGTAAGCTTTCTTTTAAGGTTTTGGAAACCATGTTGCTAATCTAGAGTTATTGACCCACTCTTAAATGACCTAGATTTGATCTTGAGTTGTTTCATTGTTTTGAGACTTGGATTGGATGAAAGAATGATGATTAAAGTAATTGATTTAAACTATTTGGTCTAATTTGTCCAATTTGAAAAAAATTTAAAAATTAGGGTTCATGACCAATTCTAAATTTGGGGCTTTTCATATATGTTGTGTATTTGGATGTGTATATGATGCATATAAAGTTTCATGTTGATTGGATTACATCTTGATGTGTTTTGAAGCATGAAATGACAAAGTGCACAAAAATGGCACCCATTTGGAGGCTCTTGGCCAAGAACTTGAAATTTGGGGATTTTGGTTGCTTTGGTGTTTTGATGTTTTGAACATGCTAAGTTCATCTTAGAAATGATTTAGAATCATTCAAAATTGATTTGATCAATTTCGGACTAAAATGGACAAAAATACCAAGTAAGGGTAATTTGGTAAATTCACCTAAATATGGTTTATTGAATTTTATTTCATAATTTGATTATTGGAATATTAAATAAATATGTTTATTTAATTAATCCGAGAAAAAGTTTTGAAATCGGAAAATACGATTTCCCACCGCTTCCGCTGCGTTACCGGATTTAGCCCCTAAACACCCCTACAAGAACCTGTACCGATAACTGAAAGAAATTATGAAAAATGACAAGCTGTTAGAATATTTGAAATGGAAGAGACAGCTGGAAGCCATGGCTTTGTTCTGGGAAGTCAATTACCAGCATCACCAAGACGAAAGAAACACCTAGCATAGATCTGAGGCAGATTAAGCAGCGTCTCAAGAGATAAATGGAGGTTGGCACACGTCTCATGTGTAAGGATGGATGTGCCCGAAGAAGGTAATTAATTGATCCAACCACTAAAATAAATTATATATGATGGTCAAAACTTAATTAAGTAAAGGGTTATTTGGTATTTTTTAATAATTATGTTATTCTCCCTTAGGTAATAATAGCAATATCACTTATATAAGGAGAATTATTTATTGCCACCCATTTTTTAATAATTATGTTACTCTCATGAACTTCTTTAAAATTCAACCAAATAAATGAATAAACATCTCCTAAACTCGTTCCATCAGCTCACCTTCTATTCTCCCTGGCCAAACGTATCATCGGACTTATAAGCGTAAGGGTGGTTGGGTCAATTCCCCCGGATCAAGGACCTATTTAAACAAATTGAAATATATGTCCCTTGGATTAATATAAAAACAAAGGACAATGGACATTATTATACCAGATTAAAAAGTAATGAATTGCATATGAGCTATACACGTCATCTGGTTATGGGAGTAACACGTTGCATCTAGGAGGTGGTATATCATGTGCCGGGTGTATACACCTTCTCTCTCACAACAGGCGGGCCCCACACAGTTGTGGGGCCCGCCTGTTGTGAGAGAGAAGGTGTATACACCCGGCACATAATATAATTTTCGTGCATCTAGGCCGTCAATTATGCCCCCACGTTGTAAAAAGTCAAAAGCCAATTGCACCGAGAGTGGTGACTGAAGATATTTTACTTACCCTAATTTACCCTTCATCTTTTAATATATTGACTAAAATAACAACAAGCCGAATATGATTAGAGTCGGCAACGAGCCGGTCCGGGACGTGATTTGCCAACTCCCGTCTCGATCATATAAAATGGGATAAAAATATATCTTGATCCAGTCTTTTTTTTTACAAAAAATCTCATCTCGTTTTGTCCCGTGAAAATCCAACTCGTCCCGGGAAAATCTCATCTCGATTCAAAAATTTATCATCCCGATTCCGTCCCGTTTTCAAAACGAGACAATAAAACTTGTCCCGAATCCCGTCCCAAACGGGATGTGTCAAAATGCCAACCATAGTATGATATGCGCAGATGTGGTTTTGGGAAGAGTCGACATAGGCCGTCGGCTGATGTCTCAAATTTGACCCAAAGTTAGGGCCCCAAAGTCAGATAAATTTTAATTTTTAATGTATAATATGACATGCATATTTTTAAATTTTTTTATCGATAATGGTCCACTTTTAAATATCTACCCTATAAAATTCAAAGCGACTCAAGGACGCCCCTGAATACGAGATTACTAATACCCGTGCCATAGCCGTTTAATGGATAGGTAAGAAATTTTATTCATACTCAATCTTAATATACTGAGACTTTTGAGACTCCAATGCGAACTATATTCACACAAAGATTCTATCTCTATTAAAATAAATATATCAATATTAATATTCAACTAACAAATATATAAATTTATCCTCTTTGCACGGATTTATCTGAGGGTGTATTAGTAATTAAAGGCATCATGGATCAACGAAAGAAGACCGTTGAAACAGTTGCGTTAAAAACAAAAGAGGGCCACAGCTAAAATTTATTTGGAGCCATGAACCGTGAGAGATGAAAAATGACGCCAAATTTCAAACAAGGACGGTAATTTTCTATTTTTTTTAAATAAATATTTTCATTTTTTTGTTTGATCCAAACAAAATTAGTCTCATTCTCTGGTTCTTTCAATTCAATTTTGATTTTTTTTTGAAATATTTGTCAGGTTCTATGAAGCTTTCTCGATAAGTTCTTCAAGCCCGTGTAATTTCAAATCATAAATCCAAGGTGATTCTCACATTCAATTTAATTAATCTTCGGTTATTTTTATTTTTTGTTTGAAAAATTTATGTCTATGAATCGGAATTTTGAGAAACTTGTTGAAATTAATGCAATGCTGCTATTGATTTGAATTGAAATTTTGATATTGTGACTGTGTTGCAATAATGGTCTCTAGGAAAGTTGATCCATTTGTGAAAGTTCAAGATCCATTTGTGAAAGTTCAAGTGGTTATAATAATTTATGAATCATGTTACAGAATCCGATAACTCGAATAATTTGGTACCTCTGATGCAATCAAATCAAACAAAGTCTTTTCCCACTAGATGCAGTCGGTTATGTGGATCTTTTCACGCCATTGTGTTCAAACCAAAATAATTGTTTCATTAAGCTTAATAATACAGGTAACGGGAAGCATGGATGTGCCTTCTAATGATGCAGAAGTTGTGGCGGAGAAGATTGAAGATGAGAAAGATGGAGGTCTAACATTTCATTGCAATCTTTCAGACACGGAAATAGCTCACAAGATAGCTCAAGAGTTCCTTCCTGGATTAGCTTCTGCTTGTGTTGACAACACAACAGGTGGTATGTTCAGGACTCCTGGTTCAGTGGCGGTTAATATTAGAACCGAGATGGTTGAGTATCTTACCAAGAGAAGTGAAACTTTTGTTGCTGAATCTGTTATCCAAGAAGGTCCTGATCAGCCAGAAGTATCTGACCATCCCTTTGATATCATTTCTGATTTTATTGAAGACTTTGCGCTATCAAAGAGGAATTTCTTTAGTCGGGTTTCAGGATGGATGTTGAGTGAAAAGAGAGAAGATAAGATAGATGATTTTGTACAAGATATGGAAATAACTGGATTTTGGTTGATGGACAGGAGGGAAGCAATTGCACAAGTTTTACTGAAGAATGTTGACTTCAAGAACGAATTCCACTGCGACGAGAAATTCAATTCTGAAGAAGAACTAAATGAGCATATGCTCCAATGCGGCTTTAATTCTATGATCTGCCCAAATGAGGGTTGTAATGCAAGATATTCTGCTACCCATTTGGAAAAGCATGATTCAATTTGCCCTTTCAAGATAATTCCATGCGAGCAGAAGTGTCCAGCTACCCTTATGAGACGGGATATGGACAGGCATTGCATAACTGTATGTGGGATGAAGCTTGCCAATTGTCCTTTTTATGCAGTGGGTTGTCAATCCACTGTACCTCAATGTATGATGCAACAACACCATCAGGATGACCTACGTTCTCACTTGCTATATATTCTTCAAAAACTTCACAGGGATAAATCTCTGAAGGTTCTTAAAAAACGGATAGAACAGCTCGAAAAGGTAAGTCAAGATATAATTGCATACATTTTTTACTTGTTGATATTTGGTGAAACTAAGCAAAACCCGCCATGATGTTTTGAAATTATGCGAAACCTCCCTGCATGGGGTTTTGCTATAAATATTTTGGTTATGTTGTGTTTTCTTGATCCTATTTTTGGAATGTGATATATCAGTTGCTTTATAATATCTTGTTAAGAGCAAAATTTTCACTTTTTTGAGACAGAAATATTTTGATAAGTTAGTCAAAGCTTCAGATGTCAGATCTCTAACCTTTGCAATCAAGGATCTTGAAGCAGAGCTTGGACCTTTTGAAGAGGATACTGTCAACGAGTATAGTGAAGAAGGAAAAGTTAATGAGGAAAGGAAAATCAATGAAGAAGTGAAGTTTGACGACGAAGGGAAAGTTAATAAAGAAGTGAACATTACTGAAGAAGCAAAATTCGATGAAACTGGGAAAGTAAATGAGAATGAGAATGAGAAGATCAGTAAAGAAGGTGAATCAAATGAAGGAGGAAAGAGTAATAAACAAGGAAACGTTAGTGAAGGGGGAGCAGTTAAAGAAGGGACAAGTAATAAACAAGAGGAAGTTCGTGAAGAAGGGAAAGACAATGTCAATGAAGAAGAGATCATCCGCGATGAAGGGAATTTTAACAAAGAAGGGAAAATTGATGGAGGGAAAGTCAACGAAGATGGGGAAATTGATGATGATGAGAAGAGAGTGAATGAAGAAGCCAAAGCTAATGAAGCGGGAAAAGTTAGTGGAGGAGTTAAAGAAGGGGAAGTACATGAAGAAGGGAAAAATAATGAAAGAGAAGTCAATGAAGAAGGGATAACCCATGATGAAGGGAACGTTAACAAAGAAGAGAAAGTTAATGAAGAAGGGAAATACGATGATGTCGAGAGAGTTAATGAAGAACGGAAAGCTAATGAAGCAGGAAAGTGAATAAGGGAGAGAAAGCTAGGGAAGAAGGTCACTCTAATGAGGCAGGAAAAGTTACAAGGAAGTTAGATTTAGTGGAGGGAAAACTAATGGAGTTAAAGTCAGTGAAGAAGGGAAAATAAATGCTGAAGTGAAAGTTAATGAAGATAGGACTAAAGGAAAGGATATTAAAGAAGAAAATGTTAATGACAGAGAACTAATTAGAAAAGGGCAAAATAATGGAGGAAAAGTTGTTGAAGAAGACAGTGAGAGATCGAGTTTCCAAACTCGTGCGCCAGAGAAAGCTGAAACTCATGTTTAGACATATTTCTTAAGGTCTTTTGAGCAACTTCTATTACAAATAATTTGTTTTGTTACTGTGTCCTTACAAAAGAATTTGAACAGCAGTAAATACAACACAGTTTTTACAATAATCAACAATACAGAAGTAATAATAAAATAACAGGACAACAATAGACAGTGAACGGTAGGCACAGATCAGGAACGAAGGCAGTGGAAAGAATTCCGAGGCTTGTTGATGCGGCAACAATCTCCTTAAAACAAATTCGTCCCCTACCGAAATGGTGCAGTAGAATGCGAGACGTTTGTTTCCCAGGATGCAACGGAAATAAGCGACAATGGGCACCACCAGAATCGTCTTCAAACGAACCAAGATGTATTCGAACTCTTTCAACAGAAAAACAGTAAAGCAATTTTTTGTTTCTAGCTTCTCAGTAATGAAAAACGAAAACAGTCAATTACTTAAAACAAAATAAACACACCAATTAAAACACATTAGTGGGAGACCTTTCATTTGAAGTAACCACTAAATTAATTGATATAGTTAATTTGAGTGTTATGGAACTTCAAAAGGCTTGGAAAAAATGAAGAGGCTTGCAAAAATTGGCTGGGCCGAGCCCGCACAATTTGGTCCGGCATTCGTGTACGCAGGACACGCGGGTGCACACGAGCCAAGCTTGATTCGGATTTGATTTGCACCCCCCCCCCCCCCCCCCGCGCACGTAGAGAGAGCCTCTATCCTTACAACTCTTACCCATCTACATATGAGCAATCATATATAAGCATAATATTCTCTCATAGCTTTCCCATATGGGACAAGCTTACTTTTCTTTATTTTCCAACACCAATGGGTGAACTTTGAGCAACAATTTCTCATTCACCCAAGCATCATTTTAAGCATATGAATATACCATTTCGAAGTACTCACGGAGGAGTATCCGAATCATTTAATAACAACCACTAACACGAAGTGGACCATGCTTAAAATTGAGCCTCAAAATGCTTACTTATAAGCAATTTTCCAACAATCCCCCACATGAATGAAATTGGAGAAAAAAAAAAACGTCGAATAAAATTATTTTATAAAACATTTTATTTTGACCTAGAAGAGTTCAACGGTTCAACACCTGCATAGGATAGGTAGGCCTCAGCCTTTGAACCTTCCCTTGTGAAAATATATCTCATTTACTGGCTGACAGTGGACGCGATGTCATTGAACTGTACTGCCGTTCATGTAAATGGAGAAAATTTATCACACAGATATTTAACCTAACACATCTGAGTTCTCATTATTATGTTCATTTTGGCCATGAACATCAACCTGGTTCTGCAAGAGTTTCTAAGAATTGAGCCCCGTACAATTCCCTTTGAAGCGGCCCCACTTCTCTCTCACATAGGTGATTTCTTATTTAAGAGCATCTCGTAATACTCTGCTCGGATTCCCGACGCATAAGAATCATTAAAAGCCTTTGCTTAACCTCAATCCATACAAGCATCACTGTTTCATTTCACCATAGGAATGGACTAGAGGGTAACCCCCCCACAGTGAACCAATTATGTCTTTTACGAGTAGGTTGTCCCATTGAACCTAGATCTTGGGATCTCCAGTCAACAAGGTTGGGTTTTCCTTCGTAATAAACATTTATCTAATGGGGTTTAGTCCCATTCCCCTCGATGATTTCACAACCAACTCTCTATTTAACCCTTTGGTTAGCGGATCCGCAATGTTATCCTTTGACTTTACATAGTCAATCGATATAACTCCAGTAGAGAGTAATTGTCTAACGGTATTGTGTCTACGACGAATATGTCTAGACTTACCATTATACATAATGTTATGTGCTCTTCCAATTGCAGATTGACTATCGCAATGAATGCAAATTGCTGGCACTGGCTTAGGCCAACTTGGAATATCCTCTAGAAAATTTCGAAGCCATTCTGCTTCTTCAGCACACTTGTCTAATGCAATGAATTCTGATTCCATTGTAGATCTGGCTATCACAGTCTGTTTGGAGGATTTCCATGATATAGCTGCACCTGCTAGTGTAAACACATAGCCACTGGTAGACTTTGAGTCTTTCATGTCAGATATCCAATTAGCATCACTGTATCCTTCGACTACAGCTGGATATCTATGATAGTGCAACCCATAATTACGAGTAAAACGTAAGTACCTAAGTACTCTCACTATTGCTTTCCAGTGATCAACCCCTGGATTACTCGTATATCTGCTGAGCTTGTTTACTGTACAGGCTATATCAGGTCTTGTACAACTCGATAGATACATCAAACTCCCGATCACTCTAGAGTATTCTACTTGAGATATACCCTGTCCCCTATTCTTTGATAGGTGTAGACTCACATCTAAAGGAGTTCTAGCCACAGCAGAATCATCATTGTTAAATTTACCAAGAATCTTGTCCACATAGTGTGACTGATCAAGAATAAGTCCATCAGGACTTCTCGAGATCTTTATTCCCAGAATGACATCTGCTAAACCCATGTCTTTCATGTCAAACTTGGATTTCAGCATATTCTTGGTAGATTTCACCATTTTAACATTACTCCCGACAATCAATATGTCATCAACGTAGAGACATAAAATGACATAGCCAACTTCTGTCTCTCTGACATAAATGCATTTATCACACTCATTGATTTTGAAACCATTTGCTAACATGGTGTCATCAAATTTTTATGCCACTGTTTTGGAGCTTGTTTTAATCCATACAAGGATTTAACCAACTTACAGACTTTCTTTTCTTGTCCTGGAGCTATAAAGCCTTCAGGTTGTTCCATGTAAATTTCTTCATCTAAATCTCCATTTAGAAAGGCTGTTTTCACATCCATCTGATGTACCTCAAGATTGCGCAGAGCTGCAATCGCTATTATCATCCTTATGGAATTTATTCTCGTTACAGGAGAATAAGTATCAAAGTAATCAAGACCTTCACGTTGTCTGTAACCTTTAATTACAAGTCTTGCTTTGTACTTATCAATTGATCCATCTGCCTTTATTTTCTTTTTGAAAATCCACTTGGACCCTAAAGGTTTACATCCTGGAGGAAGATCCACTAACTCCCAGGTGTGATTTTGTAAGATGGATTCAATTTCACTATTGATGGCATCCTTCCACAAAGCACCATCAGCTGACCTTACAGCTTCGTTATAGCTTTGAGGATCATTTTCTAGCAAAAATGTCAGAAAATCTGGACCAAATGATTTTTCGGTTCTAGCTCTTTTGCTACGTCTTGGTTCAAGTTCAACAACTTGTTGATCCTCTGGAACATTTATTTGTTCTCGGTCCTGACTATCTTCAATAATAGTCTCATGTACCCGTTTGTGTACATTTGAATTCGAATTAGTTTTACAAGGAAAAACGTATTCGAAAAAGGATGCATTCCTCGACTCCATTATCGTATTCTTGTGAATATCTGGTATATTAGACTCATGCACAAGAAATCGATAAGCATTACTGTTATGTGCATATCCTATGAAAATACAATCAACAGTTTTTGGTCCTATCTTCACCTTTTTAGGTGGAGGAATAACTACCTTGGCAAGACACCCCCACACACTCGTAGAAATTTGTAGGAAGGTACTCTTCCTTTCCACATCTCATAAGGAGTTTTCCCTGCATCTTTCCGTGGTACCTTATTTAAAAGGTAATTAGCTGATAAAACAGCTTCTCCCCACATATTCTGAGGTAAGCCAGAGCTGATTAACATAGCGTTCATCATCTCTTTCAAGGTACGATTCTTCCGTTCTGCAATCCCATTGGATTGGGGTGAATAAGGAGCTGTGGTTTGATGTATGATTCCATTTTGTTCACAAAGTGATTCAAAAGGGAAAACATACTCACCACCACGATCACTTCTCAACTCCTTAATTCTTTTGTTCAGTTGATTCTCAACTTCATTCTTATAGAGAACAAATTTCTCTATAGCTTCGTCCTTGCTTTTCATCAAATACACATAGCAAAATCTAGTGCAATCATCAATAAAGGTAATAAAATATTTATTACCGCCTCTCGATTGTATTGAATTAAAATCACATACATCGGTATGAATAAGATCAAGTGGTTCAGAGTTTCTTTCAATACTATGAAAAGATGATCTGGTTAGTTTTGCCTCAACACAAGTATCACACTTATGTTTGTTATCAATTTTAAAATTTGGAATGTGGTTCATGTTAATTAATTTCCGTAATGAATTAAAATTAACATGTCCTAATCTACCATGCCATAGATTAGAGTACTCAACAATATAAGCAGAAGAACTAGCTTTATTGATATTCTTAGGTTTAACAACCATTACATTGAGCTTAAAGAGCCCATCAGTTACATACCCTTTTCCCACATACATCCCATTTTTAGTTAAAACTACTTTATCAGACTCGAACACACCATCCGGAATCCATGCTTGTTCAGAAGCGATCCAGACACAAGATTCTTCCGTATTTCTGGTACATACAGAACGTTGTTCAAAGTCAACTCTTTCCCAGAGGTCATCTTCAGAATCACCTTGCCTTGACCTTCAATCTCAGATGTTGCTGAATTTCCCATGTATAATTTTTCCCCATTACCAGTAGGCTCAAATGAAGAAAACATGCTCTTGTCCGAGCACACATGTCGAGTGGCACCAGTATCAATCCACCACTCTTTTGGGTTAGAACCCACCAGATTCACCTCAGAAACCACAGCTGAAAGGTTAATGTCTGAAACATCTTGAGTCATATTTTCCATCACATTAGCCTCTTGATTCTTTTTCTTCTTCGGCAGTCTGCACTCAGAAGACTTGTGACCCATTTTGTCACAGTTGAAGCATCTTCCTTGAAATTTGGATTTCTTGGAAACTCCTCCTTTAGGGCCCATCTTTGACCCTTTGTTTTTAGGGTTCTTGTTCTTATGGCCATGTTCAACAACATTTGCTTTGGCCTCATGAGTTATTCCTCTCTTGTCAGATACTCTGTAATCTTCCTCAATTCTAAGCTTAAGAACCAAGTCTTCAATGCTCATTTCTTTTCGCTTATGCTTTAAATAATTCTTGAAATCTTTCCATCCAGGTGGTAGTTTTTCAATTATCGAGGCTACTTGGAATGTTTCACTTAAAACCATCCCCTCAGCATGAATTTCTGCTAGAATAATTTGCAATTCTTGTACTTGACTTAACACAGTTTTGGAATCAATCATCTTAAAATCTAGGAAACGGCCTACGACAAATTTCTTAGTACCGGCATCCTCAGTTTTATATTTTCGGTCTAAAGATTCCCAAAGCCCTTTTGCTGTTTTCATCCCGGCATACACACTGTACAAGGAATCACTCAGCCCATTTAGCACATAATTCCTACATAGGAATTCAGAATGTTTCCAAGCATCGATTGCACTGATAACTTGGATATCAATCTCACCCTCCACGGGTTCAGGAGCATCTTCCTTTAGAAACCTCGCAAGGTTCAATGTGGTCAAGTAGAAAAACATTTTCTGTTGCCACCGTTTAAAATTCTGTCCACTGAATTTTTCAGGTTTTTCTGCAGCAGGATTGACATGGCTCACATGTCCAACATGTTGTCTAGCCACAGAGGCAGTGACACCTTGGCTAGCCACAGCGGCTGCCATATTAAGCCCAGAGGCTGAAGCAAGTTGGCCAGCCGAGGAGGCTGCCACTGCACTTTGGCCAGCCACGGGGGCTGCCACAATATTTTGGCCAGCCGAGGAGGCTGCCATATTCGGATCTACTGTGTTTGGACTGTTTTCCATATCCACAGAGTCGAATTTGTTTTAAGACTATTACAAATAAATTGTTTTGTTACTGTGTCCTTACAAAGGAATTTGAACAGCAGTAAATACAACACAGTTCTTACAATAATCAACAATACAGAAGTAATAATAAAATAACAGGACAACAATAGACAGTGAACGGTAGGCACAGATCAGGAACGAAGGCAGTGGAAAGAATTCCGAGGCTTGTTGATGCGGCAACAATCTCCTTAAAACAAATTCGTCCCCTACCGAAATGGTGCAGTAGAATGCGAGACGTTTGTTTCCCAGGATGCAACGGAAATAAGCGACAATGGGCACCACCAGAATCGTCTTCAAACGAACCAAGATGTATTCGAACTCTTTCACAGAAAAACAGTAAAGCAATTTTTTGTTTCTAGCTTCTCAGTAATGAAAAACGAAAACAGTCAATTACTTAAAACAAAATAAACACACCAATTAAAAAACACATTAGTGGGAGACCTTTCATTTGAAGTAACCACTAAATTAATTGATATAGTTAATTTGAGTGTTATGGAACTTCAAAAGGCTTGGAAAAAATGAAGAGGCTTGCAAAAATTGGCTGGGCCGAGCCCGCACAATTTGGTCCGGCATTCGTGTACTCAGGACACGCGGGTGCACACGAGCCAAGCTTGATTCGGATTTGATTTGCACCCCCCCCGCGCACGTAGAGAGAGCCTCTATCCTTACAACTCTTACCCATCTACATATGAGCAATCATATATAAGCATAATATTCTCTTCATAGCTTTCCCATATGGGACAAGCTTACTTTTCTTTATTTTCCAACACCAATGGGTGAACTTTGAGCAACAATTTCTCATTCACCCAAGCATCATTTTAAGCATATGAATATACCATTTCGAAGTACTCACGGAGGAGTATCCGAATCATTTAATAACAACCACTAACACGAAGTGGACCATGCTTAAAATTGAGCCTCAAAATGCTTACTTATAAGCAATTTTCCAACAACTTCTGCTTCAAAGACGAGATAATTCTTTTGCCTTGTATTAAGTTTTTCTCATGTGCAACTCTTTTTTTGATTCCTCCTCCAAGGGCGTAGTAAAATTGGTTTTCAAACATCTTAATAAAAGTTGTCATCGAGCCTTAGAGAGAGATTAAAATATATTTGGACTTGTTCATCTCTTATCTTTAAAAAAACACTTTCTTGGACAACATTTTTTTGATTTGAAATTTTGGAATTGCCTTCTATTACTTGTACTGATTTCTTTGAGGCATATGTATATTTATAATGAGGTAATGCTGTTGTAACCAATTATGAGTTGATGAAATTATGGGACAAGTTTGTTTGCTTTAGTATGGATCTTTAATATATCTATTTTATAACTCATTTTTTTTATTATGGGGAAATGGAACCTAGACCCCTAAGATTTGCTCTAAAATAGCCACACAAACTCTTTTTTGAGACACATAAACCCTCAAAGTTTTTAAAAAATGTCTTTATGGGGGCATAAAGGGTATGTGTTACCATTTTTGAAATCAAAATATTCAAGAGAATCTTTGTGACTATTTCGCGGGTTTAACGTCTTTTTTTCCTTTATTATGTCATAATCACTTTCTCTATCTCAGTAAATTGACTAACAATTCAGCTGATTTGTAAAAACACAAAAAATATACATTGTAATCACCAAGCATAAAACATCCCGTGTCAAAACCCTTTTATGATCTGTTACTTCTTTACCATATATAAAAGAAAATATATTGATGAAATTGTTTATCTTATTCAAAATAAGATATTTACATATGTTGATGGTGTTTTCGGGCACTATAACATTTAAGACAGCACGACGAGGACAGAATGGTAAATTCCCTGACCGATTGAGATCATCAAAGCCGACCCGACCACAACATGTAAAGACCGACCACTTTGGTTCGGATGACCGAGCACTTTAAGGTCGGCAGAAACACTCTCAGCATAAAAGACTGTCATGACCGACCACATAAAGACCGACCAGACGGCGAGACGCGTTCAAGATGACGACACTCTATTCTTGCGGATAAGATAAAGCGAGTTATCCTACTCTCACAAGGAAATGGGGTCAGAATCCGAAAAGGAATAAGAAAAGAGAAGGTAATATCAGGCTAGGAATCCTTGCAAGGAGAAGAGACTAAGTTCAACTAGGATTTCTTATGCAAATAGGAGTCTGATTTCTGTATTACTATAAATAGGAGGGCATAGTATGTGTAAAAATCATGATCAAATCATCAACAGAAACTAGTGATCTGAATCTTCAAGCTCTGACTTGTAGAGATCCGAGAAGAGTGTTTAAGTAATAAAAGTATCATCTTTTTTGTGTCCGTGGACGTAGGTCTGATCCAAATCCACCGACCACGTTAAATCCCCTTGTTGATTGGTGTGTTTATCTGTTTTCTGTTAAATTTGCCTTTGGTCCCCCATAACCAAACAAATTCACTATTGAGGGAGGATTTCCTCGGGAGTGATATACCAATATTACCCTGAGACCAAAATCAGCCGTCAACAGTTGATGTTGATGGTGTTTTCGGGCACTATAACATTTAAGACAGCACGACGAGGACAGAAGGGTAAATTCCCTGACGATTGAGATCATCAAAGCCGACCCGACCACAACATGTAAAGACCGACCACTTTGGTTCGGATGACCGAGCACTTTAAGGTCGGCAGAAACACTCTCAGCATAAAAGACTGTCATGACCGACCACATAAAGACCGACCAGACGGCGAGACACGTTAAGATGACGACACTCTATTCTTGCGGATAAGATAAAGCGAGTTATCCTACTCTCACAAGGAAATGGAGTCAGAATCCGAAAAGGAATAAGAAAAGAGAAGGTAATATCAGGCTAGGAATCCTTGCAAGGAGAAGAGACTAAGTTCAACTAGGATTTCTTATGCAAATAGGAGTCTGATTTCTGTATTACTATAAATAGGAGGGCATAGTATGTGTAAAAATCATCATCAAATCATCAACAAAAAACTAGTGATCTGAATCTTCAAGCTCTGACTTGTAGAGATCCGAGAAGAGTGTTTAATTAATAAAAGTACCATCTTTTTGTGTCCGTGGACGTAGGTCGGATCCAAATCCACCGAACCACGTTAAATCCCCTTGTTGATTGGTGTGTTATCTGTTTTGTGCTAAATTTGCCTTTGGTCCCCCATAACCAAACAAATTCACTATTGAGGGAGGATTTCATCGGGAGTGATATACCAATATTACCCTGAGACCAAAATCAGCGGTCAACAGTTGGCGCCGTCTGTGGGGAACTCAACAAAGCAACTCGCGTAGTGAGACAATGGTGGAAGACGGAAGCCACCAACCATCAGGGAGCTCGGCTGGCAGATTGGGGAGAAGATTGAGAGAACCTTAGGAAAGAAAGGGAGGAAAGCTAAACTCTGCTAAAAACCATAGTAGACCGGTTGGAAAGGATAGAAGGAGCACAGAATGGAAAATTTGAGGCCGGGACTAGCCGACGAAGGAACGACATAGCAGAAGGAAAGAGAATTGTCGATATAAGTGAGGACGACAGACCCCAGAGGAGGGATCCTTACAGGGTAAGATCTGTAGTGGTCCAGGGAGATTCCCGGACCGAGGACACATGGGAGGAAGAGAGTGACAAATCGTCACCAGACCCCTCCTATGATAGCCTTCGCAACACCCGTCGAAAGGAGAAAGAATATGACGAAGAAGTACGAGAAGATACCGGCCGCCAGAAGCACCACCCCCGAGATAACAGAAAGAAAGGAGACCACAGGAGGCGGAATGGAACCAAAGACAGCGGCATGAAATCTTGGTTACGGGAGAAGCTGGTCAAATGGGGAGTATACCCCAATACAAACAGAGGGGATGTCCAGGACGACAAAGATGAATCCCCCCTCACAGAAGAAATAAAAACAGAGAAATTCCCGAAGAGATTCAGCATGCCGACCATGGCGCCATACAAGGGTCATACCGATCCCAAAACTCACATTGAAGGTTTCGTCCTACTAATGGAGGTGCAAGGGGTAACAGGGGACGCCATCTGCAAAGTGTTCCCCTTAACTCTAGCCGGACCGGCCATTCTATGGTATAGAAGCCTAGCCCCAAGAAGCATCAGCAGCTTCGCGCAACTGAGAAAATCATTCATACGACACTTCAAAGGGGCTTGTGTCCCCAGAAAAACAATTGGAGAACTAAGGCTTATGAAACAAGGAGACGACGAACCTTTGAAGGTATTTATTGAAAGATACCATAATATGGTACTCGAAGTCGGAGGGTATGAATCCCCCGAAGCCCTGGAAAGCTTGAAGGGAGCCTTGAAAGTCGGGAGGCTATGGACCCATCTAAGGATCCAAGACACCCCGGACTACGCCACAGCTCTGGAGGTGGCCCGAAAATTCGTTTTGTTAGAAAACGAAGAGAAAGTGTCCCGAAAAGGGAACACCATCAGAGAAAGAACCGCGAGGGAGGGTGCCCCCCGCCGAACAGAAAGAGAATTCAGAAAACCACCCCCGAAGCACAAAGAATTCAAACCACTGCACCGAGACAACCAAGAAAGAAGGATGCCGACCCAAGTCAACCATGTGGTCGGGGAAGATGCATACATTCCCCTAAAGAAACCACTAGGGCAAATTGTCATGGAGATCCAGGGGAAATGCCTCTTAGTGGAACCCGACCAAAGGAGATTCCCCCCGGACAAAAGAAACAAAAAGGCTTATTGTGTACACCACAACTCCAAAGGACATGCAACAGACGGATGTAAAGATCTGCGAGAGCAAATGGAAGATCTAGCACGAAACGGGTATCTCAACAAATACATTGACCACGAGGTCATGACAGCCAGACAAAGAGCACGTGGTCGCCAAATCAATATCATCGTAGGAGGAAGAACACTGGCCGGAAACTCTAACTCGGGTCAAGGAAAGATTACAGCAGAACCCGATGACCAGATGTCTTAGAAACAGAGCAGGGCACAGGGCTACAGGGAGGCCGGTCGGTGCCCATAATGTTCACTGATGAGGATACCCGAGGAGTAAGTTTCCCTCATGACGATGCACTGATAATCAAGGCAGTCATTAGCGGGTCGGAGGTAGATAGAATCCTAGTAGACCCCGGGAGCGCAGTTGATATAATTTCCAGAGAAGCACTAGACGACCTAGGGGTAGAATATGCAACCCTGACCAACGATAGCACTCCCTTATACGGTTTCGGAGGATCAGCCGTCATCCCACTAGGAAAGATACAGTTGGCAATAACTGTCGGGATACATCCTCGGACCCGGACGATCATGACAGACTTCACTGTAGTAGACTGCATGAGCAGTTACCAGGCCATCGTCGGGCGACCCTTCATGATGAAAACAAAAGCCGCGATGTCCTGCTACCACCTGAAACTGAAATTCCCCACTCGGGAGGGGATTGGAATTGTGTGCGGAAGCCAGAAAACAGCTCGCAGCTGCTTTGCAACTCTCTCACGAGAAACTCTCTGCATCACAGAAGACAACCGAAAACGACAAAGGAACCAGGGAGAAGAAGAAGACAGAAGCCCAGACGCCTGGCCAAACAAATAAGGGACATGAATTCAAATACAGAGCCTCTCTCAAAATGACCCACAGAGAGTTGTAAGAAGGGCAGTATGTCCCCAAGTATCAATAAAAACTTTTTTATTTATCCGCCCTTCTAAAAAATAAAAGTTTGCAAAGAACTCCGGGGACGTACTCAATGCAACAATCCAAAACATAAGGAGAAATATGCCCTTAATGTTCCAAACAGCTCGGGGTCGGGTACATCCCACCGAGTCAGCCTTTCGGACTGGGGACGTAACATTCCCCCAGGTCCAAGTGCCTTTCTCAGCTCGGGGTCGGGTACATCCCACTGAGTCAGCCTTTCGAACTGGGGACGTAACATTCCCCCAGGTCCAAGTGCCTTTCTCAGCTCGGGGTCGGGTACATCCCACCGAGTCAGCCTTTCGGACTGGGGACGTAACATTCCCTCAGTTCCAAGTACCTTTTTCAGCTCGGGGTCGGGTTACGTCCCACCGGGTTATGCCTCATTGGACTGGGGACGAGACATTCCCCCAGAACCAAGTATCTCTTTAGCTCGGGGTCCTCAGGGACATACTCGATGCATAAGATCCTTCAGAAGCATAGCACGGGGAGGGATGATACCCATGTGGCGATTGCTTGCTCCAGTGTTACCGAACATAAATGGAATATGCCCTTAATGTATCGAACACTCTTTGACCCTCACTTACCCGATGTAATTGATCCGTGGGAAAGCATAGCACGGGGGATGGTGATGCCCCCGTGACGATTGCTAGCTCCAGTGATACCGGACCTAAGGAGGAATGTGCCCTTAGTATCCCGGACACTCTTTGATCCATTCATCATATCGTATGGATCCGCGAGAGACGCAGCACGGGGATGCGTTGTGCCCCCGTAGCGTGTGCCTACTCCAGCGTGGTAAGGAGGAGCCTCTCATACAACAGGCTCCCCAGTGAACCGACGTGTAGAGGATGTGCCCTTACCAGTCAAACACTCTTTTTGATCCGAATCCTGGTTCGCCGGGACGCTGAATTGAAAGATTCAGAATTGTGTTTTGGAGACCTCGGGCAGGACGCTGTCTTGAGGCGTCCATGTTGTTATTCTTTTTGCAAAAAAAACGTTTTCATGGGATAGGTGCTAAGTCACCACCGGCTTTTGATTTTATTTCCCGAAACTTGTTTTTTATTTTTTCGCCGGTCTGGCAGAGGGACGCCCATGCCGGATTAGGCAGGACTTCAAAAGGTTGATTCACTTCCCTTCTATACAAGTCCCAAAATTTGTTCGGCTCGGGACTGGATTCGTTCCGCCGAGGCCACTTGGATTACCTGGCTCGGGGCTGGATTCGTTCCGCCGAGGCCACTTATTTATTCGGCCCGGGGCTGGATTCGTTCCGCCGAGGTCACTTGGTTTCTCTCAGCTCGGGGTCGGGTTACGTCCCACCGAGTCCGTCCTTTTGGTCTGGGGACGTAACATTCCCCCAGGGCCAAGTGTTCATTTCAGCTCGGGGTCGGGTTACGTCCTACCGAGTCGATTTCTTTGGACTGGGGAGGTAACATTCCCCCAGGTCCAAGTGCTTTCACTCAGCTCGGGGTCGGGTTATGTCCCACCGAGTCGGTTTCTTTGGACTGGGGAGGTAACATTCCCCCAGGTCCAAGTCTTTCACACAGTTCGGGGTCGGATTATGTCCCACCGAGTCAGTTTCTTCGGACTGGGGAGATGACATTCCCCCAGGTCCAAGCCTTTCACACAGCTCGGGGTCGGCTTACGTCCCACCGAGTCGGTTTCTTCGGACTGGGGAGATGACATTCCCCCAGGTCCAAGCCTTTCACACAGCTGGGGGTCGGGCTACGTCCCACCGAGCCAGCCTCTTTGGAGTGGGGAGGTAACATTCCCCCAGAGCCCGTCTTTCACTCAGCTCGGGGTCGGGTTACGTCCCACCGGTCAAACTCTTTCGATTTGGGGAGGAAACATTCCCCCAGAATCAAAGTCCATTACTCAGCTCGGGGTCAAGTTATACCCCTCCAGTTCATGACGACCCCTGAAAGGTCTCGAAATTGTTCGGACAACAGGAAAAGAAAAAAAGGAGAGAAACACGAAATAAACATAAATATATATGTGTGTATGTCAAAATACAAACTGTAATGTTATTACAAAAAGCAAAGTGTACACAGGGCCCCGGTCGGGTTACCCTTTCTCATTCAGCCCGCACAGGGGCAAGAATTTCTTCCTCAACTGGCTCAGATGGCGGGAGGACTGGCTCGATCTCAGGAGGGGGAACAGCTACTTCATCCTCGGCGGCATATGAGACTTCTACTTCAGGAACGGGAGGAGGGATCTCAAGACAGTCCTCGCCGGAGGCTGGAATATCAGATCGTCCTTCTTGGGAAGCTCCAGAAGCCGGGACGGCCGAAATCGGGTCAGGATCCATCACCTCCTCGGGAGGAGGAGGGAGCCACTTCCAGAACTCCTCCTCAGAAATATCCCCCTTGCAATAGCTGATAGCCGCATGAATAGGATCCATATTCAAACCTGGCAGCACCATCGGTATCAGCTCAGCACAGTCACCAACTCCCTCTAGGCGGATAGCCTCATTCTCTCGCCTCAAGATCGGCCTCTCTCTCCTCAAGCTCGGCCTCTTTCCTCTCAAAGTCAGCCCGGGCCCGCGCCATTTGTTCTTCATTGGCATTCAATTTTGTTTCAACACTGGCCACCTCGGCCTTCAAAACGCCAATTTCAGATTGGGCGGTCTTCAAATCCTCCCGAGCATTGTCAGCAAGCTTTCGCTCCAGCGCAGCAGCAGCCTTAAGAGCCTTATTAACTTTGAAATTCTCAATGGCAGTTAACTCAAGGTTCTGAATCACCCCTCCCGATCAGCTAATTTAGCCTCCACTTCCGTAAGGCGATTCTGAAGTCTCTGGGCCTGACCACCCTCGGACAATAGGCTCAAAAGAAGGTCCTTGTTCTTCGCCATGAGGTAAGTAGCCTGCACAATAACAAAGAAAGTCAAGACGCGAGATGAAGAAGACCGAGAACCGAAATCAGAAAAAAGAAAGGAGAGAATAAAACTACATTTGCCATCTGAGAGCTCATCTCGGTGACCACAGCCTCGGGCGAGATATCCTCATATCTCGAGACCTCCCCAGGGGGAATCACCTCGGCCAATTCATTGAAAGCCGGCACTAAATGGGAAGTGGCCTCCCGGATGCTTTCTCCCAAATCATCCACCCCGAGGATTACAGAACCCTTTTGCTTCTTGGAGGAGCCCACAGATGATTTTCTCCCCCGGCGAACGTCTTTCTTCTTGCCCGGGACAGGATCCTCCTCCTCCTCTTGGACCAGCTCGGTCTCTTCTGACCCGAACTGACGCCTCCTCTTCCTAAGAGGCTTCGGCGGACTAACAAGACGAGCAGATCCTGACGACTGCACGCCGGGAGAAGACAGATCACGAGCAGCCGGCTGAACTCTCCCTTGAGACGCCCTCTCAGCCCCTGCAGGATCAGGTAGTGCCCGGGAAGTTCCAGTTTCCGCGTGACCGGCCTTCTTCATAGTACCGGCCAACTTCTCAAGAAACTTTGGCCTCTTCGACATGCCTACAAAAAAAGGGGGAAAAAGGAAAATCAGGACCCGAGCATATAACAAAGATATCAAACATGATGAACAGGGAAATCAAACTAAACAGTCAGCAGTCATCTACCTATCCGACCTGAGACCTCCGAAGGGACGGTCCGAGTAAGGCCTGACTCAACAAAGGCCGCATCATTAACCAATTCCCTCCAGTGGGCAGCATACCGACGAGCCCAGCCTACCCGCCTCCGAACCTGACGAGAAACCTTGGGAGCATCTCGCCAGCAAGCTGGGAGGAACCAGAGAAGTTAGAAACCTAAGAGACCAAGAACGGGAATATATAAAAAAAAAAAAAGAGAAGAGGGGTATTAAACTCCTAACCTCCCGCCCTGAAGATGTCTGGAACCGAGACGTCATCCTCAAACGATCTCAGAACCCGACCCCAATCCCCAGTAGCCCAGAACCAAAGATCCTTGAAATTCTTGTTGGAATCGGGGAGTTTCTGGACAAGGTTGGACGAGCTATCATAAGCAGAGAGGTAATACCAACCATAGTGAGTCTTTGGGTTAGACTTCAAACGGTATAACCTCTTCACCTCTTCCAAACAAGGTACACCTAAACCTGCCCGGTGCCAAACCACATATATGCCGGCCAGAATCCTCCAGCTATTCAAGCTCAATTGGCAAGGGGCAATCTCCATCTCGGCCAGCATCCAAGCAAAATAACGTTGCATCGGCAGCCGTAACCCACACTCAAAAAAAGCAGGAAGAAGCGCCACCGAGCCCTCATCAGGCTGACTAGCACGATCCATCGGGCCTGGAACTTCAAGGGCAATATCTATTGGGATGTCATATCGTTGCCGCAACAGCGCCAGATCATCCTCAGTTATTTTAGAGGGGCGTTTCATGTCCAGAGCCGACGACCCAAGTTCACCGGGCTCTGGGTCCTTCCGAGGAACCCTCTGATGGTAGGAGTCTTGTTCAATCTCAGAAGGAGTAGGGGTAGTGTCAAGGTCTTCTACACTAGGTGCCCCCGAGCCCGAGGAGAGCTCCTCAGCAGGGGGAGTTGAGATATTAGCAGGCTTTTCAGGAGAGGAACTGCTGTCAGACATCCCTGACACCCACAGAAAAAAAGAAGGAAGGGGAAGTCAGTCTACGGCTAAAAGAAACTACCCACGGTTTCCATGTTAGCTAAAGCAGGTGGTCTCTAAAAGTGCCCTAAAGTAGAAGCCAGCAAACCATAAATCTTTCCCTAGCAAAACACAGATTCATGAACACAAAAAAGGAAGAGGTCATTCAGAGGACTTACTTGTTCTTCTCAGAAAAGGCAGAAGGTTGTTCAGTACGGGTGTGCCTGTTCCTTATGTTCACAGCACCGAAGAAGAAAAAGACCACGGTTGAACTTCGAAAGCACGGAGTTGGGCAAATCACAGAGATATTTGCAGAAAAGAAGAAGAAATTGCCGAAAAAGATTGAACAGTGAATGCCTCGCCCTCTTATAGTCATGACCAAGACGCTCGTGACCATTGGATCTAAGAGAAGAACCCGGATGAACGCCAAGTGTCGACTGCAAAAGGGGTCTCCCAAGTTTAAACAGACGGCTGAGATCAGCCCACTGTGAAGACGCCTCTGCACGGTCGATTCGTCCCTTTTTTTGGCGGGAACCCGGCGGATGTTTGACAAGTGTCAAACTTAGAAGAAACCCTAAAGTTGATTTGATAGGCATTTAAACGGACGTGACTGATTGCGTGTCTCAAGACGAAACGCTTAAAAAGAGGCAACAAAGCATTTCTCAACCCCGGACCGACCTTCAACAGAGCAAGTCAAGAACACCTTCTTTATATAGTTCCCGGCACCAACTTGCACGCTTGTTGGAACCGAGAACTAGGGGACAGATGTTGATGGTGTTTTCAGGCACTATAACATTTAAGACAGCACGACGAGGACAGAAGGGTAAATTCCCTGACCGGTTGAGATCATCAAAGCCGACCCGACCACAACATGAAGACCGACCACTTTGGTTCGGATGACCGAGCACTTTAAGGTCGGCAGAAACACTCTCAGCATAAAAGACTGTCATGACCGACCACATAAAGACCGACCAGACGGCGAGACGCGTTCAAGATGACGACACTCTATTCTTGCGGATAAGATAAAGCGAGTTATCCTACTCTCACAAGGAAATGGAGTCAGAATCCGAAAAGGAATAAGAAAAGAGAAGGTAATATCAGGCTAGGAATCCTTGCAAGGAGAAGAGACTAAGTTCAACTAGGATTTCTTATGCAAATAGGAGTCTGATTTCTGTATTACTATAAATAGGAGGGCATAGTATGTGTAAAAATCATCATCAAATCATCAACAAAAAACTAGTGATCTGAATCTTCAAGCTCTGACTTGTAGAGATCCAAGAAGAGTGTTTAATTAATAAAAGTACCATCTTTTTGTGTCCGTGGACGTAGGTCGGATCCAAATCCACCGAACCACGTTAAATCCCCTTGTTGATTGGTGTGTTATCTGTTTTCTGCTAAATTTGCCTTTGGTCCCCCATAACCAAACAAATTCACTATTGAGGGAGGATTTCCTCGGGAGTGATATACCGATATTACCCTGAGACCAAAATCAGCCGTCAACAACATATGTATTTACAAAAAATATAATAAAAAATGGCACGACGAGCACCAATTGTTAGGGTCAGTGCTCGAGCGTCAATCCGAATTGTATTTATGTCTGGTTCATGAATACGAACAATTTTCTTTTTCATAATGTTGATGGTGATTTTCAGCTTCCAATAAGTCAGAATCCCTAGGAGGGGTAAAATGAGGATTGCAATTAGCAGACAAAAGATCAAAATCATTGTGAAGGGAAGAGGTCGGCAAAGAGGACCGAACCCGAGGTGCATGCTGGGACACCGAGGTGGTCATGTACGAGATGGTTAAGTCCGACAGCGCTGGGACGTTCATGAAGACTTACCCGATGTGGTCAGGACAGCCTCGACATCAGACCCTCATTATAAAATGGATTGACTCACTCCTCCCACATTCATTATTGATTCCAAATTCCTTAACAATTGATTTGGTGGAGAAGTACACGCCACTTGTTAATGTAAAAATGTGGAATTGTTTTTTTTTAAAAAGTGGTGGTAATTGGCTTATTTTTGGCCACTTTCGGTGATAAATAAAAAATATATATTTTCTCTTTCTTTTGGAAGTTGCAATGATTGAAACATTCATCCATTTTAGAGCTTCAAAGTGTTCTTTGAGAGACAAAAAGAAAGTGTTGAAATAAGAATCAAGCTTAAGAAAATTTGAAGATTTTGAGGTAATATATTTTTAAGCTTAAAAAATTTATTTTTATTATTCTTGAGTAACTAGAATTGTTCCAAGGTTTATTTTGTTTCTCAAAATTGGGGGTTTTTTAATTTGGATGATGGATTGAGTGGCTTTGAGCATGTGTATATATACTTTGAACTAAATTAGTGCAATTTATACTCAATTTTTTGTTTGATAACTAGGTTGTCATTTTAGAGTGTAATGATCATTTTTATTATGCATGGAATTATTATATACTCCTTCATTAGTGGTGACTTTGATATGGTGTAAGATTAATTTGATTAGTCTTGAGGAAATTGAATTTAAAGCATGAAAAATTATGTCTTTCGTTCACTATTTTGACCTAGAAATTTGGAAATTTCGTGATGAAAAATATGTCATTTAGATGTGTTTGATATGTATTGGGAGTTATGATAATTTTCGGAAATTGTTTCGGAGTGAAAATTAGCTAAAACAGTAAAAAACGGCTTTACCGAGTGAGTTTCGGGCTTACTGGGTAACAGATGTCCAAACAATGAATTAGTCATTGTTCAGGCAGTCAATGAACTACCCAAATGTTATTGGGGCTGATCTAGACAGCCCTCGTATGGTCTCGGTTGGTCTGTTCGACTAAAAACACGTTTGATGTTATTTTACGGAAAATCATTTCCGTAAAGGTTTCATAATATTTTCATTATTAATTAAGCCGTTAATTGATATCGAATAATATGTTTATGTGAAAGATGAATAAATTATAGATATTGGATATTGGATAATTTGTTCAATAAGCTTAACAAATTTTAAATTTATGATTTCGCCTGGACCGCGCTTCCGCGGCGAATAACCCAATCAAAATGGTATTAGAGCATGTATAACCCTTTATCCATCACATATTTTATGTTTGATATATGATATATAATCCAATTTTGATGTTTATACATGTGTTGTGATATATGCCCTAGAACATTATGTAATATGTAAACAGAATTTTTTGTTTAAAATAAAAGATGCATTGTTGATTTATTAATTGTTTTGATTTAAATTGCATATTGTAAATTATCATGTTTACCATTGATTACTCATATACCTTCAGACTTAGTATATGAGCCGCATACACAAGATGATTTAAGTTTGAAGTTAGTAATCTAAAATAGTCCATAGAGAGCAAACAAAACAGATACTTTGTTTGTAATTTATCTATAGCTACGATCCATTCTATAATTGTATAACGACCTTGATATAGGATCGTCCATGTGGTGACATGAGAATAGAGGCACCTTATATGATGTGATCATATAGGACTGAACCCAGATAGAAATGAATTTCTTATAATATCCGTTAAATAAAGAAATTTATTTCAATCTACTTGATGGTCATATATGCATTGATCTGAATCTTGAATGTACTACGAACTCCTGCATGACAGGCCATGTCCTTTGATTTGCAAAGGTGAGGTTGGTGTAGAAATCCTGACCAATAGCTACGTATTTTGGGGACATAGTTTGGTATGTAGCTGTGGACGTTTTACATATATATGGAATTCACTTATTCTTGAAGTAGATGAGTATCTTCCTTAAGGGTTGATTTGGTACTTGAATGATTAGAACGCTCAAGTCTTTCTATTATGAATAGAAAGATTAATATTAAAAATGGTTATGAATAAATCGTTCATTAGAGAATCCATGGTACTTAATGTTAAATTAATTAGAGGAGTATAACATATATTTTGACACGGCTCTAGTTATGGGATACTCATGAAGGGTTAATCCGTATATAATGACTATATCGATGGACATCGACGTAATTCGACTTATATAATATATCTACGGTAACGAGAGTACAACTTTAGGTTTTTATTGGAATAACCTAAATTTAATAATTCAGAATATTTAATTAAAGAGTTTAATTAATATTTCGAGATTATTGGAGCTCGGAACTGTAGGTTCATTTGGTCTCCGTGCTAGCTCGACATACTATAGCAAATTAAATATAATTGGATAGTCCAATTATAAACTCACATATATTATTATTATTAATGTGATTAATAATATATTTGTCACACATGTAATCTTATAAATTTAATATAAAGTTTTTTAAGTAAATGATTATAAGATAATCATTTAATATTTAAGATTTTATAAATGTTAAATTATGTTATATAATTTAATATTGATTTTGAATTAATGAGTTTAAAATTTGATTTAAGAAACTTATTATTTAAAATTGTAGTTACATTTTCTTTCATGGCAACATGTTTAATGTCGTTATTAAGTCATTAAATAAATTTTTGATGTTACAAAATAAGCAAGGGTTGGCCAGATTTCACATGGAAGGTGAAAGGTTTTTTTGTTTAATTTTTGACAACTTAAACCCTAAGTATAAAAAAGAAAATATGATTTTCTTTTCACATACTCTCACTTTGAAAAATCTTAGCCACCCTTATTCTTTTTTTATCTCAAGAGTTGAAAGAAAAAGAAAGAACACGAAAAGAAGAAATATTTAGTGTGACAACTTTTCTTTAAAGAGTTTAGAGATCAAGATTGTGAGTAAAGCCTACACTTCGTTTTGTTTATAACGAGTCATAGCACAAAATATAAATTATTGTTGACGCAAAAACTTTTTTACTTCTCTTTCTTGCACCACTCGGCAGTGAGCAAAAAAATATGCTCATTGTCGCCATTTTATACACTTGTTAGTGCTCCGTTTATGTTGTGATTTTGCCCAGAATTTTTAGGAACACAAATGACTATTTTGTGGACGTTTTTGGACTGTTATGGAGTCATTGTTTTGTCCAAAACAGTCTAGTTTTTGGGCTACTGTTCGGGGTCTGTTCGAGGATGGAAATATCATTAAAAACATAATCAAAACAAGTCCAAAGAAGCTGGATAGTTTTGGCTAAGAATGGGCAAAGGCAGAAAAAAATTCATGGTCGATCCAGGTGCCTAACATGTTTCCGTCGCACGGGAAATCATTTCCTACAATTGGCATCTAGAGCCAGTTGAAAAGTATGCTGCCATTGTTTTGGACAATGTAATCACTCCAAAATGTCCATAAAATACCCATTTGTGTTCCCAAATTTTCTGGGTAAAATTACGACAAAACAACTCACAAATGACTACAAAAGTGGTGGCAGTGAACACAATTTTTTGCTCACTGCCGTGAGTACAAGGGTAGGGAAGAATGGAGAATTTACTTCGACATAAAATGATCTTCCGTGCTATGACCTGCTACTAGTAAAAGCTAGAGTGGGCTAGACTTACCCCACAATCCATAAACGATTTAGAGATTAAAAGTATCACACACTTATTTTTCTTATTCTTGTTCTTTCTTTTTCTTTCAACTCTTGAGAGAAAATTAGAACAATGGTGGTTTGGGTTTCTTCCAAAATAATTAGGTTGAAAAGAAAAAATAATTTTCTCTTTTATATTTAAGGTTTAATTTATTGTCAAAAAATAAAAGAAACCATTCCCCTTCCAATCACAAAATTCGGCTATGGGCCTTGTGGTAGCAAAAATTGATTTAATTTTAATGTCTTCATTAAGACACAAATTTGTTGCCAAAAGAAAGTTATGTAACTTACATTTCAAATCAAGAGTTTCCAAAATATATTTTTGGAAATCCATTAATTCAAAATCTTTATTAAATTATGCAATATAATTTATAATAAATAATTATCATATAATCATTTGTTATGAAAATAATATAATAAAATTAATATATAGTTTCAAGTGTGACAAAAATATTATTAATCATATTAATAATATATGTGAATTTATAATTGGACTATCCAATTAAATTTAATTTGTCACAGTATATCGAGCTAACACTATGACCAAATGGACCTACAGTTCCGAACTTCAATAATCCTAAAATATTAATTAAATTCTTTAATTAAATATTCCGGATTATTAACTTTAGATTATTCCACCAAAAACCCAAAACTGCACTCTTGTCGTTGTAGATATATTATTTAAGTTGAACTATGTCGGTGTCCGTCGATATAGTCATTACATACGGATTAACCCTTCACGAGTATCTCATAATTAGAGCCAGATCAAAATATATGTTATACCCCTATAATTATTTACCTTAAGTACAATTGATTATCTAATGAATAATTTATTCATAACTATTATGAATATTAATCTTTCTATTCGTAATAAAAAGACTTGAGCGCTCTAATCGTTCAAGTATCGAATCAACCCTTAAGGAAGATACGCCATTGCTTCTCGCAAGAAGAAGTGAACTTCATATCTATGTAAAAAGTCATCAGCTACACACCAAACCGTGTCCCCAAAGTACGTAGCTATTGGTCGAGATTTCTACACCAACCTTACTTTTGTATATCAAAAGACATGGCATGCCATGTTGGAGTTTGTAGTACACTCAGAATTCAGATTAATCCATATATGACTATAGACAACAGAACTTGACGACGCTGTTCTAGACTCGCGGCCTAGTTGGGAGTACGAAATAACATGGAGTCGCCACCCGGTGTGAATCGGGACAAAGATTTAAGGCCGCATTCACCCCTCGCAAGGGAAGACCTCAAATCGTTGGGTTCGGAATGGTCCCTTACTTATGTCACTTGTGATGATATGATTTGTGCAATAAACTAACCGAATCTACTCGACATATATGCTCAAGGGTAACCTATGTCTAATATGCATTCATCAAAGTAACTCCTAATCTAAGATCGCATACTTCGAAGTAAATCTTTAAACGGCAAACACGCAATATCACACAATGAGCACATTGAGCCATTAAACCAAATAAACAAATAACTATTTAAACATAATCATAAACTAAACAAAACATCATGCTTAAAAATAACGTAATCATGCTTTGAAAATAAATAACAAACTAAGCTAAATCATGCTTTAATAACAAATAAATAACCTACGAACTACAACATACTCAAACACAAGTTTGGATGAGACGAAATATGTGTATCTTAAGTGGTACGTAGCGTTGTATCCCGAGTGCAGACCGCACTACCGTCCATTCGAAATCGGCTACGGAATTTACGTTCGGGTTTCCATCTGATATACCACAAAAGGGAACACATATCCCGCTCATCCAACAATCACATCATGCCTCAAACGACTCTCATGCAATAATATTTTTTTTAAATACATAAAATAAATAAAAGATGATAAGTAACAAAGTGCCCTCAGGTCTAACCTCTTTTGTCGTCTCACGAAAGGGCGTTACACATCCGTTGGAAGGGTAGATGATCCGCAACTTTTCCGATTATCTAACTCAACGTTTTTCCTTGCTGTTTTGCTGTTCGGGCTGCTGTTTTTACTCCGTTTCGCTGCTGTTTTGCTGCTGTTTTTCAAGCCACTGTTTTGGTTGTTTGGGGGACTATTTTGGGCGAATTTAAGGGCTAAAGGGCTACTGTTTTTGAGGTTTTTTATGGGGAACTTTATGCAGTTTTTTGGTACAGTTTTAGGGTGGTTTTAGGGCTGTTTTATGGGTTGTTTTGGGTTAGTTTCGGGACTGATTTGCGGCTAAACTGGGCTGGTTTTTTGGCGCTTGGATAAGGGTTTCGTGGGGTTGTTAGCTTATGAGTGGGTGATGGCTAATGAAGGCTAGGTAGTCTGCTTGGTTTATGCATGAAGGGAGATGGCGTTGAGGGGCATGGGGCTTTGTGAGGCGTGATGGCGTTGAGGGGCATGGGGCTTTGTGAGGCGTGATGGCGTTGAGGGGCATGTGTCTTTGTGAGCCGTGGCGTGAGGAGGCTTAGGGACGTGTGGAGCAGGCAACGTGTGGCTAAGGTGCAGGCTATTGAATGCGTTGGCTAGTGGCTTTTGGCTTGTTGTGGTGTGGTCGTGTAGAGAAGGTTTTGGAGAGTTGTTGAATGGCGAGTGGCGTGAGTGACCTAGGTTTATTTCCTTTGTGTTTTCCGTAAGAATGAGCCGGCCAGGGTTTGAATTGTGTGGAGAATGGTTATTTTTATAGGCCAAGAGAGGGGGTTTACCTTGTTTGGGAAGGAGAATGATTTGTGTATTAATTGTGAGATATTTTTAATTATTATGTGATAGGGAAAATCTTTAATTAGGGGAATTGATTTGATTTGTTCTTTTTAGTTAAGGATATGATTTATTTAAATTGGTAGGTGATTTAATTAAATTAGGAATGTGTTTTATTTAAATTAGGAATTTTAATTTAATTAGATTTTAATTTTAATTTAATTTCAAGTTTAATTTAATTGGTGAATGTGATTTAATTAAGTTAGGAAGGTGAATTAATTTGTGTCATGTGATTTAATTAAATTAATTTAAGTTTAATTTTAATTTTAATTTATTTTAATTTTAATTTGTGACATGTATTTTAAATGTTTTAATTATTTTTGGATGTGATTTAATGGGTTTGGTGTGTTTTAAAACAGAGGTCCAACAAGCGAACCCGAAGCGAAACAAGCGAGTTAAATATGACAAAATGCTAATTTCCAACTTTACCATTCCAGCGTCCGTTTCCCACGACTTTCATGACTAAAGAGGTAGTTGCCTCCATACGAGACTCATCATTGGGCTAATGTGTAAAAATGCAATGCCTACAGTCGCCCCCACTTTGATGGGATTTGTGCAGTGTGTGACAATGACAATCCTATCAAAGTACATGCAATGCATTTTCACTTACCTGGCTCGCCAGCTGCCACCTGGTTTGCCTGCTGCTTCGAACTGAGTTGATTGTGCGATGGGCACCTCGACCCTGGGACGCATCCCGGAACTGCTAATGACAACGGGGGCACCTCGACCCTCGAACTGATGATGTAGTAGGCACCTCGACCCTGGGTACGCATCTCGACCCGGAATTACAACCGACAACGGGGGCACACATCTCGACCCTGGGCACGCATCTCGACCCAATACCGCTGAAAATAGGGACCTCACCCTGAATATGATGATGTAGTTGGCACCTCGACCCTGGGCATGCATCTCGACCCGGAACTACAACCGACAACGGGGGCACCTCGACCCTAGGCACGCATCTCGACCCAATACCGCTGACAATAGGGACCTCGCCCTGAATATGATGATGTAGTGGGCACCTCGACCCTAGGCACGCATCTCGACCCGGAACTACAACCGAAAACGGGGGCACCTCGACCTTGGGCACGCATCTCGACCCAATACCGCTGACAATAGGGACCTCACCCTGAATATGATGATGTGCTATTCCTAGCGTGCTAAACCCCGTACCTAGGGCGTCGTGGTTGCGGCTCCGTAACTAGAGTGTTGCAGTGATGTTGTTGTTGTTTGAGTGCTAACCATGTACCTAGGGTGTCACAGTGACATCTCCGTACCTAGAGAGCCACAAATGTCTAAGTGCTAACCCCGTACCTAAGGTGTCGCAGTGACGTCTTCGTACTTAGAGAGCCACAATAGTCTGAATAGTCCACATGCCGTACCTGGCGTGCTAACCCCGTACCTAGGGTGTCGCAGTAGTCTAAGTGCTAACCCCATACCTAGGGTGTTGCTGATATGATGATGGTCCATTTCCGAACCGTGCTCCATTTTCGGAGTGCCATTTTTGGCATGCTAAACCCCATTTCCGAGGCATCGCTGATGTGATGATGGTCCATTTCCGAACCGAGTTGATAAAGTGGGCCTCGACCCTGGGATTCATTCCCAAAACTGCTGGTGAAGTGGGCCTCGGCCCTGGGATTCATTCCAAAAATTCTGACGATGTGGGATTCATTCCCCTGGGATTCATTCCCGATTGTGTTGATGTGGGCCTCGGCCCTGATATTCATTCCCTGGATTCATTCCAAAACTTTTCTGATGTGGGCCTCGGCTCTGGGATTCGTTCCCTGGATTCATTCCAAAATTTTGCTGATGTGGGCCTCGGCCCTGGGATTCATTCCCTGGATTCATTCCAAAACTCTGCTGATGTGGGCCTCGGTCATGGGATTCGTTCCCTGGATTCATTCCAAAATTCTGCTGATATGGGCCTCGGCCCTAGGATTCATTCCCTGGATTCATTCCAAAATTCTGCTGATATGGGCCTCGGCCCTAGGATTCATTCCCTGGATTCATTCAAAATTCTGATGTGTCTCTATACCCGAAGTGTCGTACCTGGAAAACTGATTTGATGTAATGTGGGCCTCGCCCCCAGAATGCCATACCCGGCAGAACTGATCTGATGTAATGTGGGCCTCGCCCCCAAAATTCCATACCCGGCAGAACTGATCTGATGTAATATGGGCCTCGCCCCCAGGATGCCATATCCAGTAGAAACTGATATTGATGCCAATGATATGGGCCTCGCCCTCAGATGATGCTGATGTGGGCCTCGACCCTGGGACGCATCCCCAAAACTGATACTGATGATGTGTGGGCCTCAACCATGAACTGATACTGATAATGATGTATGCCTCGCCCCCAGACTGGTACTGATGTGGGCCTTGCCCCAAACTGATATGGGCTTCGCCCCAAACTGATACTAATGTATGGACCTCGGCCCTGAGACTCATCCCTACTGATACTGATGTGATGGTTTATTCCTGAACCGTGTTGTGAGGTGGTCCATTCCTGAACCGTGTTGAATGTGGGCTTTATTCCCGAACTGTGTTGAATGAAGGCTTTACTCCCTGGGCCTTGTTCCCGAATTATGTTGACTGTGGGCTTTATTCCCAAACTGTGTTGAATGTGGGCTTTATTCCCAAACTGTACTGGATGTGGGCTTCGCCCCCAAACGGATACTGATGTGGGCCTCGCCCCCAGATTGATGCTGATGCGGGTCTCGTCCTCAAACAGATGTGGGCCTCGCCCCAAACTGATACCGATGTGGGCCATGCCCTCAACTGATACTGATATGGGCCTCGCCCCTATGTTGATACTGATATGGGCCTCGCCCCCATGCTGATACTGATGCTAATATGGGCCTCGCCCTCAGAGTGCCATACCTGGCAAGACCGATTCTGATGCTAATGTGGGTCTCGCCCCCCAGAGTGCCATACTCGGCAAGACTGATTCTGATGTCTCCATACCCGGAGTGCCGATCCCAGCTAGTTCATTCCCGAACTGCGTTCCATTCTCGGAGTGCCATTCCCGGCTTGTTCATTCCCGAACCTTGCTCCATTCTTGGATTGCCATTCTTAGCTTGTGATGCAATGGGCCTCAACCCTAGGACTCATCCCCAAAACCGATAGTGATGTGGGCCTCGACCCTGGGACTCATCCCCAAAACTGATGCTGAAGTGGGCCTCTGACCGGCGTAAACACACACGTATAACGCAAACGTACGTATTGTTCAAGTAGTATAAAAAGTATCGATCCCATGAGGACTTAATATCTAAACTATTAATTTTATGAGGTTAAATTATTACCAGTATCTAACAGGTTGTTTAATTGATTTGAAATGGCGACGATTCTAAATTTAAAGACAAGTAAATAAAATTGTTCGAAAGTAGATTTTAAGAAAATTCAATATTAAAAACTATATAGGGTTGTGATTTATTCCAATATTTTTTAAAGATGAAGTGGTTATCTTAAAGTTGGGTAATATATTGATTTATTAACCTGGAACACTAATTTATGTAAAAGCCTCTTCCGATGGTCAATTACAAATACCTAGTATATCCAATTGAACCATATGTCTATGTCAACCAAATTACCTAGATTCATTAAGATTAAGTTCCAATTATGGCTACCCCCGCCCGACAGGTATATTTCTATCCTGTAAGGAAATCTATTAAAGGGTTATCTATCCTCAAGGAAGATCGTGGGCTATTGAATCTAAGGTCTTAAACCTAAAATCCCTATGTCTAGTTCATTTTAAGTTTACCTTATCAATTTTATTAGTGGCCAATTAATAAAAAGGCATTAAGATTAAGACTCAATAAATAAATCTTTATATTACCCAAATTATAATCTAACCCCTTATAAACCCGTGATATTGAAATTCATCACAACCCTAGATAACTAACTTAGTTATGACACATAACTAGGGCTAGTAAAAACTTAAAAGTAAAAACCATAAAGTAACAGTGCTGAAAAGTAATTGCAGTAAAGAAAAAGCTTAAAAGTAAAATAAAATAAAATGCTAAGGTAAAAGGAATTATTTCTACTATTACTTATTTAGATATCTCCTAGTAAAATAATATATAAACTTGTGATGTATTACCAACCAGCCATAAAGGCGGAACCAAAGTAAACCAGCCATAAAGGAGGAACCAAAATAAACCAGCCATAAAGGCGGAACCAAAATAAACCAGCCATAAAGGCGGAAAAGGAATTTTATTACCAACCGACCAATCTGGCGGTATCCTGATTAAGTCAAATTTTAAATAGTAAATATATTATTTTTAAGGGAGACTAATCTAAATAGTAATAGTAAAAGAATTACCTTTCACCCTAGCATAGGGAAGTTACCTCCTCATGATTGAATAGTAAAAACTGTAAAAAGTAAGAAAGTAAATTACTATTATTACAAAACGTAATTAAAATTATTACAAAACTAAAAACTAAAAATTAAAACGAAACTTAGAGAGAGAAGAACTCCATATTTACATCAAAGAAATGGGATAGAATGGTACACTGAAATCTGAAATTCCGAGCTCTATTTATAGGCGCGGATAAGGGTCCAGAGTCGCGACGCTGTAACAGTTTAGCGTCGCGACGCTAGCTACAGTGAATCGTGGCACAATGACGGCTTGACACGTGGCGAGGCGGCTAAGAGCTCAGATCTTTATCCGATGACGTGGCACTGTTCATGACGTCATTGGTGACATCACGCTGACGTGTGGAGGGCGATTGTCGGCACCGTGAGATCTCGACACGTGGCACCAGCGTACATTAACAAGTCCGTTGAGATGGCGACACGTGTCACGGCGCAAGATAGCCTGATCGGCGCATTTTAGCAGGCGGCGCACGTTAGAAAATTTTCTGATTGGTCCACGTGTCCACGGCGTACTTTAGCAAATCCGGCGCATGCTGGGCGTCGCGACGCGAAAGGCTTCAGCGTCGCGACGCTGAAATGACGATTTTGCCATTTTTGTCTAGTTTTTCCTGTTTTGCTCCAATTCACCTCCAGAATGTCCTGAAACTTTATTTATCTACAAAATAACACAAAACACATCAAAATATTCACAAAACTCAAGTAACTATACAAAATATTAGGTTAAATGAGTGGGAAATAGTGATAGATTTACCACTAATCAGCCTCGACCCTAGGATTCCTTCCCGGATTTATTCCAAAACTCTGCTGATATGGGCCTCGACCCTGTGACTCATCCCCAAAACTACTACTCATATGTTGCTGATTCTGGTTGGCTTGTCTTTGCCGCTTTCTCTTTTTCTTCTTTGAAACATGTGAATACAAAACGAAACAAACACAAAAAGAATGCAGAATATGTTACATGTATGCATGCATGCATGAATGAATTTCCTATTTCGTTGGGTTAGGTCTTCCACCAGTTCTCCAGGCGATTGCTCAGTCTTCTCTCTGGTTTCATGACTCAATATCTTGTTATGTCATTGATTCACGGTATGGTAGACTGGTCACCCCCAGTCTTGGTTTACCTTTCTGCTCTCTACTGTTTGTATTTGGTCACGATGAACCACATGGTGGGGCCTTCCATATCATCATATTATATTACATGCTACGAAATAGTCCCAATAGCTACACATATTATCGTCCTCAAAGAATGCCCAGTATTGAAACCAGAGAACCTTCAAACATTCAATGCAACTCAAATTCAAGTCTTTGAATAAATGATCTAAGCCAGACTCAAGGTGTGTGTGTGCAAAGGTTCCTTCGTAGATTCATCCTTAAGTAAGCTAACTCAATGATTTCATTTCAAAAATCGGGATCAATGGGTCAAACCAACCTAGATGTCTCAATTATGCCTGCAGTTGCTTTTCTGTACTCAATGTGGTATGGTTTTCTTTCTCTTTTGTCTCTTCTTTTTTCTTTTCATTTTGAACTTCTTTTTTCTTTTCTTTTTCTCTTTTTTTTCTCTCTTTTTTTTTCAACACACCTACCCTTTAAGGTAGCATTTCTCCTCATGGTGGTCCTAATACTCGCCCATGGGTAGCTTCACGCTTATCGGTTATAGGTGGCTCAATTCTTTTCTTTAGAGACTTTTCTTTCATTTTCAACCATACCACACATCATAACATAAGCAAATCAAGATAGACATCTAAGCAAACGGTCATTCACCAACCTACAATTTCATCAACTAGTCACTTTGCTAACCACTCAGGTTTTCACTGCTAAGAACCATAATCAAGTGCCTACGAGTCTAACATAGATCAATTACTCAAATTATCAGATAAAAGCACATCAAGAGTTTATCGTTTCTACGAATTCATCCTAAAGCAATCAATTTCATCATCAGACTTATGTCTTACTATCAAGGACTAAAAACAAACAACAATTTTCTTTTTTCTTTTTTTTTTTTACTTTTTTTTTACTTTTTTTTCTTTTTTTTTTTCTTTTTGAAGGCCCCCTAATGGTCTTTCAATCATTGCAGTAAAGTTCTCTGTTCCTCGGTTTCCTTTCCTCGATATCCATGTTTTCTAAACTCTTCTTGACAAGTCTTCTTTTTCCTAACCCAACGGATATCTATGATGGCTTTTAAGACACGAGGGTTAACATGATGCATGTATGCATGAGATGCATGTGATGTATGAGACACAATATGCATGGGGTTATCAAAAGCATAAAGGGTGGCCCCTATAGGTCATACAACTATGGTTCACATGTGGGTTTACAGGAGTGTGGACAAAGGCTCTTGTTTGACGAAGGATTACCCACAACTAGGACTCCCCACTCAAGGGTTCAAGCGACCAAGTGAGTGCGATTTTTTTATACCTTACGGTACGTGCCAACGAGTTACGGTGTGTGACTAACTGTCGAATGAATTTCCCATTGTAGATTCCCCAGAGGGAGGGTGGAGCGAGGCTCTCTTAAGTACCCAAGCCCCTTAGGCTCTTATCGCTTGGTGTCAGGAAAAAACAACGAGTCCTCCAAACTAGTCTGTCACAACGAGCTACAAGTAATGATTATTTCGGTGTCTTCATAGCTTTTCCTTATGAAAAGGTAGTGAGTGAAGGAAGACACACAACCATCACCTAGCTCCAACAAAGCCTTTGATTAACCCCTTTCAACTCACTATCGAAACGATTAACTAAAGCACAAATCATAAACATGACAAGACATGATTTCGGGGCCGATTCAAAATATCCCCAGTGGAGTCGCCAGATTGTAGACAACAGAACTTGACGACGCTGTTCTAGACTCGTGGCCTAGTTAGGAGTACGAAATAACATGGAGTCGCCACTCGGTGTGAACCGGGACAAAGATTTAAGGCCGCACTCACCCCTCGCAAGGGAATACCTCAAACCGTTGGGTTCAGAATGGTCTATTACTTATGTCACTTGTGATGATATGATTTGTGCAATAAACTAACCGAATCTACTCGACATATATGCTCAAGTGTAACCTATGTCTAATATGCATTCATCAAAGTAACTCCTAATCTAAGCTCGCATACTTCGAAGTAAGTCTTTAAACGGAAAACACGCAATATCACACAATGAGCACATTGAGCCATTAAACCAAAATAAATAAATAACTATTTAAACATAATCATAAACTAAACAAAACATCATGCTTAAAAATAACGTAATCATGCTTTGAAAATAAATAACAAACTAAGCTAAATCATGCTTTAATAACAAATAATAACCTACGAACTACAACATACTCAAACACAAGTTTGGATGAGACGAAATATGTGTATCTTAAGTGGTACGTGGCGTTGTATCCCGAGTGCAGACCGCACTACCGTCCATTCGGAATCGGCTACGAAATTTACGTCCGGGTTTCCATCCGATATACCACAAAAGGGAACACATATCCCGCTCATCCAACAATCACATCATGCCTCAAACGACTCTCATGCAATAATATTTTTTTAAATACACAAAATAAATAAAAGATGATAAGTAACAAAGTGCCCTCAGGTCTAACCTCTTTTGTCATCTCACGAAAGGGCGTTACACGTCCGTTGGAAGGGTAGATGATCCGCAACTTTTCCGATTATCTAACTCAACGTTTTTCCTTGCTGTTTTGCTGTTCGGTCTGCTGTTTTTACTCCGTTTCGCTGCTATTTTGCTGCTGTTTTTCAGGCCACTGTTTTGGTTGTTTGGGGGATTGTTTTGGGGAATTTAAGGGCTAAAGGGCTGCTGTTTTTGAGGTTTTTTAGGGGGAACTTTATGCATTTTGGTACAGTTTTAGGGTGGTTTTAGGGCTGTTTTATGGGTTGTTTTGGGTTAGTTTCGGGACTGATTTGCGGCTGAACTGGGCTGGTTTTGTGGCGCTTGGATAAGGGTTTCGTGGGGTTGTTGGCTTATGAGTGGGTGATGGCTAATGAAGGCTAGGTAGTCTGCTTGGTTTATGCGTGAAGGGAGATGGCGTTGAGGGGCAATGGGCTTTGTGAGGCGTGATGGGCTGATGGCGTTGAGGGGCATGTGTCTTTGTGAGCCGTGGCGTGAGGAGGCTTAGGGACGTGTAGAGCAGGCAACGTGTGGCTAAGGTGCAGGCTATTGAATGCGTTGGCTAGTGGCTTTTGGCTTGTTGTGGTGCGGTCGTGTAGAGAAGGTTTTGGAGAGTTGTTGATTGGCGAGTGGCGTGAGTGACCTAGGTTTATTTCCTTTGTGTTTTCCGTGAGAATGAGCCGGCCAGGGTTTGAATTGTGTGGAGAAGGGTTATTTTTATAGGCCAATGGAGGGGGTTTACCTTGTTTGGGAAGGAGAAGGATTTGTGTATTAATTGTGAGATATTTTTAATTATTATGTGATAGGGAAAGTCTTTAATTAGAGGAATTGATTTGATTTGTTCTTTTTAGTTAAGGATATGATTTATTTAAATTGGTAGGTGATTTAATTAAATTAGGAATGTGTTTTATTTAAATTAGGAATTTTAATTTAATTAGATTTTAATTTAATTTAATTTCAAGTTTAATTTTAATTTGTGAATGTGATTTAATTAAGTTAGGAAGGTGAATTAATTTGTCTCATGTGATTTAAATTAATTTAATTTAATTTAAGTTTAATTTTAATTTATTTTAATTTAATTTGTGACATGTATTTTAAATGTTTTAATTATTTTTGGATGTGATTTAATGGGTTTGGTGTGTTTTAAAACAGAGGTCCAACAAGCGAATCCGAAGCGAAACAAGCGAGTTAAATCTGACAAAATGCTAATTTCCAACTTTACCCTTCCAGCGCCGTTTCCCGCGACTTTCATAACTAAAGAGGTAGTTGCCTCCATACGAGACTCATCATTGGGCTAATGTGTAAAAATGCAATGCCTACAATGACCATCTAAAATATTGAAATGAATTTCTTTATCTAACGTATATTATAAGAAATTCATTTCTATCTGGGTCCAATCCTATACGATCACATCATATAAGGTGCCTTCATTCTCATGTTACCATATGGAAGATCCCGAATCAAGGTCGTTATACAATTATAGAATGGACATCATCTATATATAAACCACAAATAAAGTATCTGTTTTTTTTTGCTCTTTATAGACTATTTTAGATTACTAACTTCATACTTAAATCCTCTTGTGTATGACACTCATACATTAAGTCTGAAGGTACATAAGTAATCAAGGGTAAATCTGATAATTTACAATATACTATTTAAATCAAAATAATTGATAAATGAACAATAAATTTATTATTTTAAATAAAAATTCTGTTTACACATTACATTAAGCTCTATGACATATATCATAACAATCTCCCACTTGCACTATAGTAAATATGATATGTCACATTATCATATACCCTCTATGTGACCTACAAATACTTTAACCAACAAGGTCTTTGTAAACGGATCAGTCAAGTTCTCTACATATGCTATCTGTACTATCTTTCTAAGAGGTGATATTTCCCCTTTATATAATTTCCTCTTTGTGGTTTCTTGGTTCTTTGGAGTTCTCCACTGCACCACTATTATCGCAATAAAGTGTGAGTGGTTATCCATATCTAGAATAACTTCCAGATCTCCTAAGAATTTCCGAAGTTAAACTACTTCCTTAGCTGCTTCACAAACTGCTACATACTCAACCTCCATGATGGAGTCATCACTATAAGATTACTTTATGTTCCTCCACACAATGGCCCTACCACCTAAGGTAAACACTAATCCAGATGTTAATTTCCTAGAATCGATATCCGTCTGAAAATCAGAGTCTGTATATCCCCTGAGGATCATATCCTCACCATAATATACAAGCATATAATTTCTCGTTCTCTTAAGATACTCGAGAATGTATTTCATAGCTATCCAATGATCTAATCATAGGTTAGACTGAAACCTACTGAATACTCCCACTGCAAAACAGATAACTGGTCTCGTGCATAATATAGTATACGTAAGACTATCAAATGCTGAGGCATATGGGATATCTCTCATTTCCTCAGCTCATTGAGGTGTCTTAGGAGATTGTTCATTTGACAAATGCATTCCATATCGGAAAGACAAATTTCTTTTCTGGGAATTCTGCATCCCAAATCACACAAGGATGTTATCAATATATGATGCATGAGATATAAGTAATAGTCGTCTCTTGCTATCCCAAAGAATCAGGATCCCAAGTACATAATTGGCCTCTCCTAGATCTTTCATTTGGAATTGGTTAACTAGCCAGAATTTCATGTCTGATAATATTTTTACATCATTCTCAATGAGTAAAATATCATCAACATACAACTCAAGAAAAATCATCTTACCATCATGTAATGTAAACAGTATTATATTTTATGAAATAAAATGATGTATTATTCATTTATCAAAGTATTTGTTTAATATCGCATATTGTAAAGTATCTTGATTACCCTAGATTACTCATGTGCCTTTAGACTTAGTGTATGGGTGTCATGCGTAAGAGGATTTAAGTTTGAAGTGTTGAGATGTATGCCCTAGAGCTACATGTAATATAAACGGCTTTATGTGTTTTGAAATAAAATCATGCATTATTCATTATCAAAGTGTTTGTTTAATATTCATATATTATAAATTATCTTAAATACCCTAGATTACTTATGTGCCTTCAGACTTAGTGTATGAGTGTCATACACAAGATGATTTAAGTCTGAAGTTAGTAATCTTAAATAGTCCATAGAGAGCAAACAAAGCGGTACTTTGCTTGTGATTTATCTATAGCTGCGATCCATTCTATATTGTATTGCGACCTTGATCCGAGATCGTCCATGTGGAGACATGAGAATGGAGGCACCTTGTATAATGTGATCATATAAGACTGGAACCAGATGGAAATGACATTCTTTTAATATCCGTTAAACAAAGAAAGTCATTTCGATCTACTAGATGGTCATATATGGATTGATCTTAATCCTGAGTGTACTACGAACTCCTGCATGGCAGGCTATGTCATTTGATTTACAAAGGTGAGGTTGGTGTAGCAGTCCCGACCAATAGCTACGTACTTTGGGGGCATGGTTTGTTGTGTAGCTGGGAACGTTTTACATAAACATAGAGTTCACTCTTTCTTGTGAGAAGTAGATGGGTATCTTTCTTAAGGGTTGATTCAGTGCTTGAACGATTTGAGCGCTCAAGTCTTTCTATTACGAATAGAAAGAGTAAAATTCATAATGGTTATGAATAAATCGTTCATTAGAGAATTAATGGTACTTAAGGTAAAAATAATTAGAGGGGTATAACGAAAATTATGACCTGGCTCTAATTATGAGATACTCGTGAAGAGTTAATTTATATGTAATGACTATATCGATGTACACCGACTTGGTTCAACTTAATATATCATCTGCGGCAACGAGAGTGCAACTTCGGGTTTTTAGTGGAATAACCCGGAGTTAATAATTCAGAATAATTAATTAAGAGCTTAATTAATATTTCGAGATTATTGGAGCTCGGAACCGTAGGTCCATTTGGTCCATGTGCTAGCTCGATTTACTATAAAGGATTTAGTATAATTGGATAGTCCAATTATACACTCACAAAGGTATAAATATTATTAATATGATTAATAATATTATTTTGTCACACTTGAAACATTACATTAAAAGTTAATATATGATTTTATTAAATATATGATATTTAAATAAATGTATTAAATTATATAAGATATAATTTAATGTAAGGTCAAATTAGGAATTCCAAATTTTGGGTTTTGGAAACCCTTGGTATTATTTTGGAAGTTATGACTTTCAAAAGGTTAATCAAATATTTAATTTTGTAACATATATGGGCTTTATGGAAAGTTAATATTGGAGTTACAAAATTAATATTTTTGTATACCTTGGCTGAAAATATGGATGGTGGAAAGGGGAAGGGTTTTCTTTATTTTGGAAATAAAAACCCTAAGTATAAAAAGGAATTTTCTTTTTCTTTTTTGCCAAGCCTTTCATTCTAACCCTAGCATCCATCTTCATCTTCTCCAAATCCTCTCAAGAGTTGAGAGAAAACAAAAATAAGAAGAAGAAGAAATTAAAAATAAAAATTGAGTATGATTTATAATCTTTAAATAGTTTAGGGATTTATCTTGTGAGTGTAGCCCACCCTACTTTCTGTTGGTAACGAGACATAGCTCGGAAGATCGAATGATGGATCCGAACAAATGGTTCACCGTAAAAGTTTTGGCTCATCATGGTTGGCCGAGACAAAATGAATTCGGCCATGACTCATGCATGTTGGTTGAATGAAGAAGCAAAGTGGTCCACGCTACAACAAAGAAAAGAACCATACTGTGCTTTACAATATAGGCAGCATGTGATGCGCAACATGATATATATGCAACCAAATTAATGGCGTGCATAGTGTATTAAATGGAGAAGCCGAATGGTCACTGTATTTTCACAAGCAATTTAGCTGCTCAGTGCGTGACTGGTCCAAGGTTCATGGCTCACGTTTTTGATAATTTACGGCTTTTTATGTTGCAAAATAAATCAAAATAATCCAAACAGAAGCATATGGGGCTGTTGACACTCGGCAAACAAAAGGAAAAGGGTGGAAAAAAATTTCAAGGACGATTCCGGCTGCCTAAGACGCTTTCGCTGCACTAGGAAAGCGTTTCCTACAATTGGCATCGAGAGCGAGGTTGAAAAGTGTTTTTAATCCTTCTCTTTTTCATTTAAAGTTTCTGTTTTTTTTATATATTTATATGAGTTATAAATATGATATGCATGTTTAGATGAGTGGACACAAAATAATATTCATATGATGAATGTTTTTATTATTTAATGTGATGAATGGATTTTGCATTGGTCGTAAATTTTTCCGGCTCTTATTTTTGTAGTTGGTTTTGATTTTGGGTTGTAAGGCCATAAGGCCATTGTTTACAATTGTTGTAATTTTTATTTTCCAATGTAGAATTTCAATTATTGTAATTTGGAGCACTGAAGTCGCAAAATGAGCCAACACCACCTTGAAGCGGCATTTGAAGATCAAGTAATGCTTTGGTATATCTTATGTACTAATTAGATTAGTATATGAAAAATAAGAGTCCGGTCAATGCAAAATAATTTTATGTTATATGTATGTTTATTTCGAATTGTTTGAATAACATGTCATATAGCTTAGGGTGCTCACTCTTGCATTTTACATGCCATAACATGTTTTAGATGCATTATCATTATAGTGATTTTATGTGATTTAAAGTGTTTAAATTAGAATATGATATGCATGAAAAATCCATTAATTGGATTAATGGTTTAAAATTTTAATTCTAATATATTGGGCTTAATTAGTGCATAATAAATTACATTGGTATATAGGATGGAAACCCGGATATAAATTCAGTAGCCGATTCCGAATGGACGGTAATATGGGCTGCACTCAGGATACAATTCCACTTACCATTGGATTTTATAATGCACTAAGATTACTTAAATAGTTTAATACAAATCTTGACCCTTTTAGGATTCTAAAATTTTAAACCTATTATTGTTATAATATTTTAAGAGTTAAAATATAATAGGTCACTAATACCACTCTAATTAAAATAGTTTAATTGAGTAATACTATTAGTAGAGACTAATGAAAAATTAGTGATATAAATTTTAAGAGTTAAAATTAGTTAGGTCACTAATGTTAAATTAGTGTAAATAAAATTTATGATTTAGCCGCCATAAATTTATCCACACTAGTTAAAATAAAATATTAGATGTTTTATAAATAGAAACCTTAATTTTAAAATAGTGAGTGAGAGGGGGATATACGACAGTATATCCCGCGATCTCCGTTGTTAGTCCGAAAACGTGAGATTCAAAATACGCCTCGAGATGGCTGTGGGAACACAGAAACTGGGGCGACGCATGATGTTCCGGGCTCGCGTCCCGGTTGGGAGTACGGAGTAGCCCGCGGGGGACTAAACCGGAGAATAATGGAGTCGCCACCCGGTGTGAACCGGGAAAATGAGATTTAAGGCCGCACTCACCCCTCGCAAGGGAAGACCTCAAACCGTTGGGTTCGGAATGGTCCCTTACTTATGTCACTTGTAATGAAACGATTTGTGCAATAATCTAACCAAGCCTAAGCAACATATTTCCAAGGATAATTTACTCCTAAGTTCGCATGCATAAGTACAAAGCTCATATCTAAGTTTACATATAACACGTTTTTCATGTTTGCATACAACCTATTTGCATATAATTTATGTCCGAATTTGCATGCATAAGGGTTAATTAACATACGGCAATCATACAACTTAATAATCAGGTTGTCCTCATACATGTGGGGAATACAGATAAATGGCAATTGCACAACCATGCGTAATAAAGAGAAGCAATCAGGTTCGTAATATCAAGGGATAACTAATAGGGGGAAATTATGCATAAAATATGATGAAACGGACTCAGTTCAGTGTGTGTGCGTTCGTGTAGCGTTCGTAAACGCGTTCGAGCGGGAACAGACCTGGTGCATGATAAAACTAAGAAAAATGCATGCGTATTCGAGTAGCGTCCGAAAGCGCGTTCGAACGGTAAACATAAGGTTCGCGTTCGTATAGCGTTCGAGAACGCATTCGAACGGAACCAGACCTGATGCATGATAAAACTAAGAAAAATGCGTGCGCGTTCGAGAAGCGTCCGAAAACGCGTTCGAACGGTAAACATAAGGTTCGCGTTCGTATAACGTTCGAACGGAACCAGACCTGATGCATATAACACATACATAGACAAACAAATCCATAATGTAGGACCTCACATGTCTGATTGAACTCAGTCTCATTCAATCATGTATACCTCGTCCGGCGCGGCAAAGCATCGTGGTAAAGGATTTTAACCCCTCGAAATAGAGGACCTTTAATCCGACTTACTAAGCCCATGCGCTAACAACACAATGCATATAAGAAATAAAGACAACAATATCGGACTTCGTATACTCGATTGTACACATCTCACATTCAACCGAATATACATCGTCCGGCGCGGCAAAGCATCGTGGTAAATGATTTTAACCCCTCGAGATAGAGGACCTTTAATCGCACTTACTAAGCCCATGCGCTAATAATATAATGCATATAAGAGATAAAAAAACAACAATGTCGGACTTCGTATACCCAATTCAACACATCTCACATTCAACCGAATATACATCATCTGGCGCGTTAAAGCATCGTGGTAAAGGATTTTAACCCCTCGAATAGAGGACCTTTAATCGCACTTACTAAGCTCGTGCGCTTTACCTCGTCATTACTCAAATAACATGCATAAAATAAATAACGATAATAAAAAAATCAAGGTAATCATGAAATAAAGTATGTGCCGTATACTCAAGTGGTACGTGGAGTTGTATCCCGAGTACAGATCATACTACCGTCCATTCGAAATCTGCTATGAAATTTATGTCCGGGTTTCCATCCTATATACCACAAGAGGCGACACATTCATTCATTCAAGGGCCACAACACACATTATACAACGACTTTCATGCGAATAAAATTCAATAAACAATTAAAAGATGAATATAAACTAATGAGAAAGGTTCCCTCAGGTCTAACCTTTTATGTCGACTTTCGGAAGTACCGTACACGATCGTCGGAAGGGTGGATGCTCCGTAACTCCTCTGGTTCACTGGTTCAACGTTTCCCTTCGTTGCTTCGCTGTTCGGGCTGCCATTTTCCCTCTGTTTCGCTGCTGTTTTGTTGTTGTTTTGCTACTGTATTTCAGTCACTGTTTTGATGTTTTAGGCTACTGTTTTTGGATGTTTTCTTGAGGTTTAAGGTGCGGTTTTTTAGTTACTATTTTAGGGATTAAAAGTGCAGTTTTTTAGTTGTCGTTTTGGGAATTTAGGGGCTGTGATTTTTGGTGGTGCAATGGTGTTTAAGGGCTGTGTATTCGGCTATGGAGGGAGGAGGAGGAGAGAAAATTCTTTGCTTCTTTTTCTTGTGTATCAGGTGTGGATTGCTATGCTTCTTTCTTTGTATTTTGCGTGAATAGTCAGGAGGGTTCAAGGGTTGGAATAGCTTTGTTTTTATAGGCAAAGGGGATGGGTGAATCCTTGCTTGACAAGGAAGGGATTTGGTGCATTAAAGGAGGATATGATTTGGTGTTAAACAAGGAAAATCAAAGATTGATTGGGGGACAAAATTTGGTTAATTAGGAAGTTAATATATTTAATTTGTTTTGATTAGGCATACAATTTGTTTAGTTTGGTATATAATATCTTGATTGATTTTAATTAGGCATGATTTTATTTGATATCTATTTTAATTTGGTATATGATTTTTAGATTTTATTTAATTCCCCATGTGTTAAATATGTGTTTTATTAATTTGGATGTGTTTTATGGGCTTTGGTGGGCTAATTGGGCTTGGGTGTGAGGCTAGCAGCAAAACTAGAAATACCGACGCCGTTCGAACACCGATTCGAATGCTACACGAACGCCCGCAATCTGCTTGACGTTCGAACGTGGTCACGAACGCAGCACGAACGAAAAATAGTGAACTTGTGAAATGAATCTGATGACATGCTTATTCTGAATTTCCCCTTCCGACGTCCGTTTCCTGCGACTTCCGTGACGTAAAAGATAGTGTCTCCAAATGAGACTCATCATAGGGACTTATATGCAAAAATGTAGTGCCTACAGTCACCCCCACTTTGATGGGACTTGTGTAATGTGTAACAGTGACAGTCCTATCAAAGTTATGCAATGTATTTTCACGTACCTGGCTCGCCAGCTGCCACCAGACTTGCCTGCTGTCTCGAACTGAGTTGATGTTGTAGTGGACCTCGATCTTGGGACGCATCCCAATAGCTGCAACCGACAACGGGGGCCTCGACCCTGGGATGCATCCCAATACCGCTGACAAAAGGTGGGCCTCGACCTAGGGACGCATCTCAAAACTGATGATGTAGTGGACCTTGATCATGGGACGCATCCCAATAGCTGCAATTGACAACGGGGGCCTCGACCCTGGGACGCATCCCAATACCGCTGAAAAAATGTGGGCCTCGACCCTGGGACGCATCCCGAAACTGATGATGTAGTGGACCTCGATCTTGGGACGTATCCCAATAGCTGCAATCGACAATGGGGGCCTCGACCCTGGGATGCATCCCAATACCACTGACAAAAGGTGGGCCTCGACCCTGGGACGCATCCCGAAACTGATGATGCAGTGGACCTCGATCTTGGGACGCATCCCAATAACTACAACTGGTACATGTGTTGACGCTGGGCCTCAACCCTGGGACGCATCCCCAAGACTGTTGCTAGTATTGATGTGGGTCCCACCCCCTGGGACGCATCCCAAAACTGCTGCTGGTATGTTGATGCTTCTAATCGGCTTGTATTTGCCGCCTTCTCTTTTCTTCTTCAAAACCTGTGAATACAAAGCAAACACAAAACAAATGCCAAAATGTGTTACGTGTATGCATGCATGAATTTCTTTATCCCGTCGGGTTAGGCCTTCTGCCAAGTCTTCTCCTTCTCAGGCAAAATATTGCTTCAATCTGTCCACGTTGATCGGCTCAGTGAACTCGTTACCTTCCAAGTCTGACAGTTTCACTGCCCCATTTCCCATTACTTTCTGTACTATGTAAGGTCCTTCCCAGTTAGGTCTGAACTTTCCTCTCGGATCTGTCGTTGACGGCCTTGACTGCTTAAGTACCAAATCACCCTTTTTAATCTTAGTAGGGCGCACCTTCTTTTTGAATGCTCGGGCCAACCTCTTCTGATATATCTGCATGTGATGCAAGGACTTCATCCTCTTTTCATCTAGCAATGCTAACTGTTCAAACCTCTGTGTGGCCCATTCTTGCTCAGGTAACTCTGTTTCGTTAATACCCTTATTGACTGTATCTCAACCTCCACTGGCAGTACTGCTTCCATTCTGTAGACCAAGGACTAAGGTGTGGCTCCCGTCGCTGTTCTCACAGACGTTCTGTACCCCCACAAAGCATACGGTAGTTTGTCAGCCCAATCCCTGCAGTTCTCTGTCATCTTAGCCAAAATTGTCTTTATTGTCTTGTTGGCTGCCTCAACTGCCCCATTTGCCTGCGGCCTGTACGGTGATGACTTATGATGGCCTATCTCATATCTCTGTAGCATTGCCTTCGTTTCCCCTGGAACTGAACTCCGTTATCTGTAACCACATGGTGCGGCATATCATACCGACAAATGAGATTCTGAGCTATAAATTTTGCCATCTGCTTCGCTGTAACATTGCGGAATGACTCGGCTTCCACCCACTTTGAGAAATAATCTACTTCCACTATTATGAAGCGATGCTCATTCGATGCATTCGGTCGAAACTCTCCAATCATATCAATTCCCCATGTTGAGAAAGGCCACGGCTCTGACAACCCGTGCAACTCTGTGTGCGGTAAATGATTCAAATTACCATGTGCTTGACAATCATAACAGTTCTTTACCATCTTCGCGCAGTCGGCCTCCATGGTTGACCAGTAAAAATCTTGTCTCACTATCTTGCGGGACAGATTCAACCCGTTCATGTGCGGACCACATACCCCGACGTTTACTTCTTCCATTACCTGTTGAGCCTCTTCCTTTCTCAAATATTTCAACCGAATATCGTTTTCTTGACTCTTGTACAGTTCCCCTTTCAAAATCACATATTGGGAAGCTAATTTCTGAATGGCTAATCTGTCTTTTCTGCCTGCTCCCCCCGGGAGTTCTCTGTGTTCCAGATACCTCTGAATGTCATGATACCAAGGTTTACCATCGTCGATCTCCACTTTCAAGACTCTTTCTAACTCATGAACGGGTCTATTTGCTGTTGTCAGTATCAATGGTCTCATCACTAACTTCTCTGGATTTTCCCAAGTTGCTGCAAGTGTAGCCAATGCGTCTGCCATCTGATTTTCTTCTCGCGGCAAGTGCTGAAACTTACAATCGGGGATAGCCTGTTCCAGCTTTCTGAGGTGAAAAAGGTAAGGTTTCAACTGTTCTTCCTTCAATTCTCATTCTCCCTGAATCTGTCGGATTACCAACATCGAATCTCCGTAAACCTCCACGCTCTCAGCCTTCAAGGCTATCAGTGCAGTCAATCCAAAAGCACATGCTTCGTACTCGGCCATGTTGTTGGTTACTCTGAACGTCAACCTCTTGGCCAAAGGCAAAGTCTCTCCTCTGGGGGTCACTATCACGATCCCAATTCCGGCTCCCTTGTAATTCACTGCTCCGTCAAAATACATTTTCCATCCCTGAACTGCTATTGCCTGGATCTCTTCATCTGGAAATTCAAACTTGTACTGATCCCCTTCAATAGGTTGCAATGCCAGAAACTCTGCTACGGCTCGCCCCTTGATCACTTTGGAAGTGAGGTACTCAATGTCACTCTGTCAGCAACACTAACCATCTGCCCAATTTTCCCACTAGCGAAGGCACTGAATGCAGATATTTCAAAGGATTCTCCTTTGCCACAACCTGGATCTTGTAAGATTGGAAGTAATGCCGTAATTTTCTGGATGCCTATACTACTGCCAAACAGATCTTCTCTATTTCTTGATAGCGGGCTTCATACGGAAGCATTTTCTTACTGAGATAGTAGACTGCATGCTCTACCCCGGCCTCATCTGTGTTGGAGATTCTAAGCATCCCAAGATCATTTCAAGCATTGAAATACATGTGCGAATACAACGATGGAGTTGCATAATACTCACATCGATCGGTTGAGCGACGCAGAAGGCAATAAAAATTCAAATTCTGCCTTCTACATGTCACAGCAGTGGCAGTTTCTGTCATCACCATTTTCGACTTCAAGCTTCAAGAATCCAAGCTCCAAGCTTCGTCAAACGATTCCCGGCTCATTGGCAGACTTCCCTATCACCTTCGCATCACTACGTAGTGTGCTAGCACTCCCGATTTTGCCATAAAATCGCGACTCTACTACTTCTCTTACTCACGGTTTCTGCCTAGCAAAAACCAGTGAAGAAATTGGCCTAATGGCCGAGAGAAAGAGATATATGTTTTGTAATGTGTGGATTTTTTGTATCAAATACACTTAAATGAATTTCAATTTCATTTACCATACATTTGACTTTACAAAAGTCAAACCATTAAAGCCAACAACCAATCCATCACTATTCACATCATTCAATCAAGTTGTCAAGTCACATCACTCAAAGTGACAAGTGATTTGTCGCTTGAAGTGATGCTAGATGCGACTAGCGATTTGACTCTTGATTTGACTTGCGTGCCGCGCTCGAATTCGAAATGCGAACGTACTTGCAAACAATCCCGGGCTCGGTTTCGCTAATTCCAAATTAACGAATTTTTCATTGCGTCGTAATGAAATGATTATGCCTAGCGAAGTCACTATTCACATCGCTAACGAATTAATTCTAAATTAATTCATTCGCCCGAATTAAAATCTAATTTTAATTCTGCGTCGAAATCTAATTTCGTTTAATATATCAAATATATTAATTTATCGATTAATTCCAAATTAATCGTTATCTCTCTTTAAATGATATTTTATCTGAGATAAAATATCTCTGCAATTAATCCCAGATTAATTTTATCTCTCGTCTAATTAATCCCAGATTAATTTAGAGTGTGAGTCATACGTCATCGGTGAATCTTCGGGAAACGACCCATGAGATCCCCAGATATATTGGCAGTAAATACGGTCGTCGGACTATCCGAACACGTGAGTACCAAGTACTACGTTTTACCGATTTACTAGACAATGTTGGCTTATAGCAAAGCGCCATGCCTACCCAATTCTCCAGAAATATCCTTACAGAAATGAATGATCTATATCAGGCGTAGTATACGTAGTATTGCGTATTTATGTCCAGTATCGGATGATCACATGCAAGGCCTGGGGCTGGTACAGTGTCTGCCCCGTATGAAGCATATATCGGATGACGAGTAACTAGTCTCTTTATTATCGGATAATCATGACCAAGTCATATTATCCCAACGATTGCAAACTTTTTAGAGAACCAGTTATGTATCCCTACGCGATCATCATCTCCATATGACTGGAGTGACACTTCTGTCTTGACATCACACCCAACACACTACGATTCTCAATATACCCAGCATAGGGGTACACAGAACCTGTTAAAGCCCTGGACGACCACAACCAAAGTATATTGATTGTCGCAAGTATTAGCGATGCAAGTCTCAGGTTAAGACCAAATACACCTACCCTGATGTCGGACTTCCATAGACACATAGTCATACTACCAATGGAATTCCGAGAGGTCTATCCAGAGCGAAGCTGTTTCCCGTACCATCGGTGAAACACAACCTCCTATTACACTTGCATGAGTATCCTATACCCAAATATATGAGAACTATGTCGTTGTGCCCTCACAACGCGCACAAGTGTAATACTAGTCTTTTACGCATTCATCGATGTCCAATCTCGATAATGCTCTCACTATGGATGTTTAATGACTTATCCTTCGTGGACTGATACTGTCTCATATCATTCCCAATCCATGAACAAATCACATGGACCTCTTATCATTTATATATCTAGGTGATCTAATCACAAATGATAATAGTGCAATCTCCTTTGTCACATAGTTAATTTGTACAACAACACCATGATCTGTATAAATAGTGACGCTATGGGTCAAAATTGTCCAACAATCTGCCTGTACCATCATTGCCCCCAGTGCTTCTGATTTTATAGCTAAATACAGTACCAAGGGTCTGCCCGGTCTCGGAGGTTTCAAAACAGGAGGCTTCACCAAATATTCTATTATCTTGTCGAAAGCTGATTAACACTGCTCATTCCATTTCACTGGCTGATCTTTTCTCAACAGTCTGAAGATAGGCTCATATACTGACGTCAACTTGGCGATGAACCGACTGATATACTGAATCTTTCCCAGGAATGCTCTAACCTCTTTCTCTGTCTTCGGTGCCGACATCTCAGTAATTGCCTTGATTTTCTCAGAATCTACTTCTATTCCTCCCATTCCCACTGTATGTCCCTGCAATTTTCCTGACGTTACCCCAAACACACATTTCTTGGGATTCATCCGCAAGTTGTATTTGTCAACCCTTTGAAGGAACTTCTCCAGTGCTTCTATATGCCCAATTCTTGTCTCTGATTTCACCATCATGTCATCCATATACACCTCAATCTCTTTGTGCATCAGATCATGGAACAATGTAGTGGTCATTCGCTGATAAGTAGCTCCTGCATTTTTGAGCCCAAATGGCATTACCTTGTAACAATAAGTACCTCATTCTGTGACGAAGGCAGTTTTGTGCTTGTCTTCCTCAGCCATAAGAACCTGATTATACCCTGAAAACCCATCTGCAAATGAATACATGGCAGATAAAGATGCACTATCAACTAGTACATCAATATGAGGTAGAGGAAAATCATCTTTCGGACAAGCCTTGTTGAGATCTCTGTAATCCACACACATTCTGACTTTTCCGTCTTTCTTCGGCACTGGCACAACATTTTCTAACCATTCGGGATACTTTACCACTTCCAGGAACCCCACATCTATCTGTTTCTTAACCTCTTCTCTGACTTTCTCGACTCACTCAGGTCTCATCCGTTGAATTTTCTGTTTCACTGGCTTCATATTCGGATAAGTTGGTATTGTGTGCTGAGCAATGCTTCTGTCTACCCCAGGCATGTCCTCATAGGACCAAGCAAACACTTTGGCATATCTGACCAATACTTCTTCTAATTTCTCTCACTCTTCAGCGGTAACTTCACTTGCAATCAGAATTTCCTTAGGATTCTTAGGCGTGCCCAAGTTAAATGCATTCGTTCTAGTGGAGCTAATATCAAATATACTCAAGCCATGCAAGTTAGAGGAAAAAGACTCGGGCAAATAAGCAAAATGATTGTCTTTATTGCTAATAAATGCGGTAGTACACTCAAATAAATCAGGAAGATAAATGTCTTCATCATCGGCAAACACTTCATCCTCCGCAACCAGGTTATTCTCAGACTTTTTATCCTCTTCAAGAGTCAGGCTCTCCAACTTCATCAGTTCTTATTCTCAATTCTCTTCCTTCACAGCTTCTTCAGTCAGCGGCTTCTCACCCAACAAATCCTGGAAAATCTTAAATCCAGGCACCACAATCCCATTAACTTCTATTGGTTCGGGCTCACCTTGATACCCCAAAGCCTTCACAAAGAATTCCATCAATTTCAGCCCTTTCTTTTTAACCTTCAAGTAGTCTATCCTCTAAAGTCTGGCAGTTTTGAACCCTCACCCGGCTCGAACTTCATTTTTCCCATGATCCTAGCTACCTTAGGATCCACCCATTCCTCAAAAGTTGCCGACACTTGGAACCTCATGAAAGGTTGTATTTCCAAAGCAGCCACATCATTGTCTACCTCAGCTCGGATGGTGACAATTTCTCCCCCATATGGGAACTTAATCATCTGATGGAGAGTGGAGGGCACGCCCCCAAGCTTATGAAACCAAGGCCTTCCCAACAACAAGGCAAAAGTGGCTGGGATATCCAGCACTGTGAACTCAACTTCGTCCTCAATATGACCAACCTTGACCGCTGCTAAAAATGTACCATCAACTCCTCGCTTACTGTCATTATAAGCCTTGATAGTCATACTAGAGGGATCCAGATCTGTTGTCTTTATACCCAGCTTGGCCAAAATCTTCAACAGGCACACATTAATGGATGATCCGTCATCCACCATCACACAGGAGGTCCTTTTACCCATCACTTCAGCTCTGATAAACAAAGGTCTATTATGATTCCTCCCATAAGCTGGGAGTTCTTCCTCATAAAAAGTGATTGCCTACAAAGCCTCCTTTTGCACTGACCCAACAAACATTGCGGTGTTGGCATCTTCCGTCACCACTATCTTGCTTAAGGCCTCAACCATGGCCCGCATGTGCTCCTGAGATGCACACAACAAATCCCATATACTCACTTGTGCTCGGGTTTTCCTCAACTGCTGTAGCACTACATCTCCCTCTACATTTTCTATATTCTCAGCCACTTCTCTACCCTATGATAACACTCATTTATCTTTCCCAGCCATATCATTATAGAAACACCCATTGCGTGTCATCCCCCTCACTTCTTCTTCATCACTACTGGAGAAGTCTTCCCAGAAATTCTGCCACCATTCTGTCTCATCTTCACTGTTACTATCGAAAATTCCAAGGCAATAGGCTTGGTAATCAAAGGATTTGAGGACAAGGCTTTTGGGTAGGCAAGCGCTTATCATATAGATTGGTGGGGGGACAGAGTGGTAATTTGGTAGGAGATTTTGGTGTGTGTTGGGGTGTTCTGTTTCAGGGTCGGGTATCTTTTTGGAGTCTATAAGGTCCTGGATTTCATGGCGGAGGCGGGCACAATTGTCAGTGTTGTGGCCTTTCTGTTGGTGGAAGTGACAGTATTGGCTCAGGTTGAGATGTGCTGGTGGAGGGTTGGGAAGTGGTTTGGTCTCCAGGGGTTTCAGAAGTCCTTGTCTTTTTAATTTCTCCAACACCTTAAATAGGGGCTTCCCTAAGTTGGAGAATCTCCGATTCCGGATGGCAGCAATCTCCACAGAAACAGGTTTGGTACCTGATGTTCCCCCAATAGGCCTCATACTTAGGCCATAAAACTTCTTGTTCTCTGCTTCTTCTTCTTCTATATCCATGATAGTTTCTCTCAACTGTCGAAAATCATAATCATGGAGGTCATCCTCCTCAGTTTCCCATAGATGGAGGGCTTGGTGCCCTTGATAATCATCTTAATTTGGTCATTCTCTGAGGGCCGAGTCTCTATCTTTAGGAGCTGGCTTCTCCAGCGGTCTACTTACTCTTTGAAGCTTTCCTCCGGCTTCTGCTTAGTGTTCTCCAAATCTCGGAGCGACAAATCAATTTCTAGATCTGTAACATATTGCTTCAGAAAAGCATCAGCCAGTTCCCTCCAATCTTCCCTAACCTTCTTCTCAAGGCTGTGATACCAAACTACTGGTGCTCCCTCAAGTGACATCCTAAACATTTTTTGCACTTGACGCTTGGATAAACCCACTGAACTCATAAATGAAACATACTGATGGAGATGGACCCTCGGATCCCCATTCCCGATGAACTTAGCCATATGTGGCATCTTGAACTGAGCTGGCAACTGTTCTTCGAAGTTAATTGCCTCATAATCTAAAAATTCTTCATGTTTACCCCTCATTTTGCAGGTAACTGTTTAAACCTGATCCCGAAGCTTCTGAAATTCTGCCTGAGACCCAATCACTCTGCCTGTTGCATACTCTGCCATGTCATCATCAAAAGCGGGGATATCATCCCCTAACCCATTCGGAGGCTCCTCGCGCCTCACATTCTCAGAATTTCCCCCAGCACGGGGTACAGCCATACCAGCCACAGCAGTAGTCAGGGCTTGCAACTGTTCAGTAATTTTGGCGAGACCGTTTTCCAACTGATCTATCCGGGATACCTCGCAATCGGATGTACTCATATCTTTTACCAGTCTCTTAGTGAGTCTTCCCTCTTTCCTAACCCAACAGGAATCTATGATGTCTTTTAGACATAGAGGGTGTTAACAGGATATATGTATACATGAGATGAATGAGATGCATGTGATACAAGGAATATATCAATTTGTTAAAACTTTCACATAAATCGGCCCATCATCATTATAGAAGCTTTTGGGCTAACCGCCATAGGAGCGAACTCGTCCCAGTTTAAATGGCCCAACAAGTTCACATCTTATGGCAAGAAGTCCAACCGTATCCAAATGATAATGTTCCGAAACACAAACATATAATGGCCCATTGGCGTTTTAGAAGATTTTGGTCCAATCATCATAAGATACGTTCTTATCCCAGTTTAAATGGCCCAACAAGCCCATACCTCATGACAAAAGGTCTGAATGGCCCCAAACAACAATAAACACAAGCATACAGAAATAATTTCTACAGAGTGGCCCATCAACATTTCAGAAGCTTTTGGCCCAATTGTCATAGAATACAAACTCGTCCCAGTTTAAGTGGCCCAACAAGTTCGCATTTCTGACAAGAAGTCCAACTGCATCCAAATGAGGATGGTCCACAAGCACAAGGAAATAGTTGCTATAGGCCATACAACCCCGGTCTACGTGTGGGCTTGCGGGAGTGTAGACAAAGACTCTCGCTGGCGAAGGATTGCCCACAACTAGGTCTCCCCACTCAAGGGTTCGAGCGACCAAGTGAGCGCATCTTTTTTATACCTTACAGTATGTGCCAACGAGTTATGGTGTGTGACTGACTGTCAGATGGATTTCCTGTTGTAGATTCCCTGGATGGAGGGTGGAGCGAGGCTCTCTTAAGTACCCTAGCCTCTTAGGCTCTTATCGCTTGGTGACAGGAATAAACAACGAGTCCTCCAAATTAGTCCATCACAATAGGCTACAAGTAAATGATTATCTAGGTGCCTTCACAGCTTTTCCTTATAGAAAGGTAGTGAATGAAGAAAGACACCAAACCATTACCTAGCCTTAAAAAGTGCCTTTGATTAAACCCCTTTTAACCCACAGTAAACACGGTTAATTAAAGCACAAATCATAATATTACAAGACATTATTTCGGGGCTGATTCTCTATCCCTAGTGGAGTTGCCAGACTGTGGGAACACAGAAACTGGGGCGACGCATGCTGTTCCGGGCTCGCGGCCCGGTTGAGAGTACGGAGTAGCCCGCGAGGGACTAAACCGGAGAATAATGGAGTCGCCACCCGGTGTGAACCGGGAAAATGAGATTTAAGGCCTCACTCACCCCTCGCAAGGTAAGACCTCAAACCGTTGGGTTCAGAATGGTCCCTTACTTATGTCACTTGTAATGAAACGATTTGTGCAATATTCTAACCAAGCCTAAGCAATATATTTCCAAGGATAATTTACTCCTAAGTTCGCATGCATAAGTACAAAACGCATATCTAAGTTTACATATAACACGTTTTTCATATTTGTATACAACCTATTTGCATATAATCTATGTCCGAATTTTCATGCATAAGGGTTAATTAACATACGGCAATCATACAACTTAATAATCACGTTGTACTCATACATGTGGGGAATACAGATAAATGGAAATTGCACAACCATGCGTAATAAAGAGAAGCAATCAGGTTCGTAATACAAAAGGGATAACTAATAGGGGAAATTATGCATAAAATATGATGAAATGGACTCAGTTCAGTATGTGTGCGTTTGTGTAGCGTTCGTAAACGCGTTCGAATGGTAAACAGAAGGTTCGCGTTCGTGTAGCGTTTGAGGACGCGTTCGAACGGGAAAGACCTGATGCATGATAAAACTAAGAAAAATGCATGCGTGTTCGAGTAGCGTCCGAAAACCCGTTCGAACGGTAAACAGAAGGTTCACGTTCGTTTAGCGTTCGAGAACGCGTTCGAACGGAACCAGACCTGATGCATGATAAAACTAAGAAAAATACGTGCGTGTTCGAGTAGCGTCCGAAAATGTGTTCGAACGGTAAACAGGTGAACGCATTCGAACAGAACCAGACCTGATGCATATAACACATATATAGACAAAAAAATCCACAATATAGGACCTCACGTGTCCAATTGAACTCATTCCCATCCAATCATGTATACCTCGTCCGGCGCGGCAAAGCATCGTGGTAAAGGATTTTAACCCCTCGAAATAGAGGACATTTAATCCGACTTACTAAGCCCATGCGCTAACAACACAATGCATATAAGAAATAAAGACAACAATATTGGACTTCTTATACCCGATTGAACACATCTCACATTCAACCGAATATACATCATCCGGTGCAGCAAAGCATCGTGGTAAAGGATTTTAACCCCTCGAAATAGAGGACATTTAATCGCACTTACTAAGCCCATGGGCTAATAACACAATGCATATAAGAGATAAAAAAACAACAATGTCGGACTTCGTATACCCGATTGAATACATCTCACATTCAACCGAATATACATCATCTTGTGCGGCAAAGCATCATGGTAAATGATTTTAACCCCTCGAATAGAGGACCTTTAATCGCGCTTACTAAGCACATGCGCTTTACCTCGTCATTACTCAAATAACATGCAGAAAATAAATAACGATAATAAACAAATCAAGGTAATCATGAAATAAAGTATGTGCCGTATACTCAAGTGGTACGTGGAGTTGTATCCCGAGTACAGATCATACTACCGTCCATTGCGGAATCGGATATGAAATTTATATCCTGGTTTCCATCCTATATACCACAAGAGGCGACACATTCATTCATTCAAGGCCACAACACACATTATACAACGACTTTCATGCGAATAAAATTCAATAAAAAATTAAAAGATGAATATAAACTAATGAGAAATATGCCCTTAGGTCTAACCTTTTATGTCGACTTTCGGAAGTACCGTACACGGTCGTCGAAAGGGTGGATGCTCCGCAACTCCTCTGGTTTACTGGTTCAATGTTTCCCTTCGCTGCTTCACTATTCGGGCTGCTGTTTTCCCTCCATTTCGCTGCCTTTTTGCTACTGTATTTCAGTCACTGTTTTGATGTTTTAGGCTACTATTTTTTGATGTTTTTTGAAGGTTTAAGGTGCGGTTTTTTAGTTACCGTTTTAGGGATTAAAAGTGCAATTTTTTAGTTGTCGTTTTGGGAATTTAGGGGCTGTGATTTTCGGTGGTGCAAGGGTGTTTAAGGGCTGTGATTTTTGGTAATGCAATGGTGTTTAAGGGCTGTGTATTCGGCTATGGAGGGATGAGGAGGAGAGAAAATTCTTTTCTTTTTTTTCTTGGGTATCAGGTGTGGATTGCTATGCTTCTTTCTTTGTATTTTGCGTGAATAGTCAGGAGGGTTCAAGGGTTGGAATAACTTTGTTTTTATAGGAAAAGGGGATGGGTGAATCCTTGCTTGACAAGGAATGGATTTGGTGCATTAAATGAGGATATGATTTGGTGTTAAACAAGGAAAATCAAAGATTGATTGGGGGACAAAATTTGGTTAATTATGAAGTTAATATATTTAATTTGTTTTGATTAGGCATACAATGTGTTTAGTTTGGTATATAATATCTTGATTGATTTTAATTAGGCATGATTTTATTTGATATCTATTTTAATTTGGTATATGTTTTTTAGATTTTATTTAATTCCCCATGTGTTAAATATGTGTTTTATTAATTTGGATGTGTTTTATGAGCTTTGGTGGGCTAATTGGGCTTGGGTGTGAGGCTAGCAGCAAAACCAGAAATACCGACGCCGTTCGAACGCCGATTCGAACGCTACACGAATGCCCGCAATCTGCTTGACGTTCGAACGTGGTCACGAACGCAGCACGAACGAAAAACAATGAACTTGTGAAATGAATCTGATGACATGCTTATTCTGAATTTCCCCTTCCGACGTCCATTTCCCGCGACTTCCGTGACGTAAAAGGTAGTGTCTCCAAATGAGACTCATCATAGGGACTTATATGCAAAAATACAGTGCCTACAACGGCTTTTGCTTTCATCCCCCTACGGATCGTGTCCATTTTGGGTCAATATCAGGTTTGGGTTCCGAAAGGATAGGGATTTTAGATGTATCTTGTGAACTGACCTACCCTACATTAGCATTTCACTCGTTAAGTCCAAGAATCCCGAAACGGCAGGTCACACTCACAAAAGAATAATTAACTGTTAATAAAATTCCTTGATCGAATGAAACGATAGTTGTTTGATATAGGACTAAGAGTTATTCCCACATATATTAATCGATTGAGATTGTCTCGATCTATCATGCGAGTACTTGACCTACCCTACGGCGGCACTTACTTGTGGGATGATAGATTTCCATGGCATAGTAATTCTTTTATATTTCTAATTTGTTATTCATGGTTCATGCATCATGTTTAATTTTATGCCAAAATTGTTTGATGATTTTAATATGTGATGAATGTTAAATAAATGTTTTTTTTTTATTTTTTAGCCATGGTTTCTCCAATTATTTCTATACTCTCAAATGATAAATTAACGAGAGAAAACTATGTTAAGTGGAAAAGTAATATGAACGCTATCCTGGTCTGTGAAAACCTAAAGTTTGTCCTGACGGAGGAGAGTCATCCCGAGCCGGCCAGAAATGCTGGCAAATCTGTGCACGATGCCTACCAGAAATGGGTCACAGCAAATGAGAAAGCTTGCTGCTACTTGCTAGCATGCATGTCTGAGGTTCTTGCTGTAAAGCATGAACATATGGCTTTAACATCTCAGATGATGGAGTCATTGCAGGGCATGTTTGGGCAGCCTTCAGAGCGTCAACGTCATGAGGCCATGGTATCAGCGATGACTGCTAGGATGAAGGATGAGACATCAGTCCGAGAGCATGTCTTGAGGATAATAACCTATCTCAACACTATTGAAACCCATGGAGCTCGTATTGACGATCGTAGCCAGGTGACCATGATTATGGAGACTCTTCCGAAGAGTTTACTACAGTTTAAAAGTAACTATGTTATGAATGGCCCAACTGCTTAATGAGCTCACCTATTACGAGTCCATGCTTGTGGATTCTCGTAAGTCCGGTGCTGAGGCAAATGTTGCCGAGTCTTCTAAATCTGCAAAGATGAAGAAGAATAACATTGGGGACATACGTAAAGACCTTGGTGAAAGTAACTTTACTATGAGAGTTAGGACAATGGATGTTGTTTCAATAAAATAGTGGGAGTTATCAGTTTATAATTTTTTCAAATAAAAGTTATTTGAATTTAAACAAAGTGGTGTTTATTCCTGTTTTGTCATGGAAATTTGATTTTTGTTTCAAAACTATTGCATGATGGTTATCATTTATCTAATAATAATAGTTATTATTTCAAAAATGGATTACCTATATGCTAAGGAAACTAGGAGATAACTTGTATGTGTTAAGACCATTAACACATAAGTCACTGCTCAATACTAAAATGTTTAAGGTTGAGAAAACTAAAACTAAACGGCAAAAGATTTCTCACGATGACACGTACCTGTGGCATCTTAGACTTGGTCATATCAACCTTGACCGGTTAGACAGATTGATAAAGAACGAAGCCTTAAACCAGTTAAAGCTTGGAACTTTACCAGTCTGTAAATCATGTTTAGAAGGAAAAATGACCAAAAGACCTTTTACTGGAAAAGGTCTAAGAGCCAGTCAACCACTTGAGCTAATACATTCAGACATTTTTGGACCGATAAATGTAAGAGCCCGAGGAGGTTATGAATACTCCATAACATTCATTGACGACTATTCTAGATATGGGTATGTTTACCTAATGCATCACAAATCAGATACTTTTGAAAAGTTCAAAGAGTATCGTGCTGAGGTTGAGAACCAGTTAGGTAACACAATCAAGACTCTATGATCAGATCATGGAGGATAATACCTTGACAGAGATTTTGAGGAATTCTTAGTTAAGCATGGGATAATTTCCAGCTCACAGCACCTGGAACACCATAGCAAAATGGTGTTGCGGAGAGAAGAAATCGGACCCTACTATACATGATGAGATCTATGTTTAGTTATAGCTCACTACCTAGTTCGTTCTAGGGATATGCACTCCAAACTGCAATGCATATCCTTAATGTGGTTCCATCTAAGTCTGTTCCTAAGACTCCCTTAAAATTGTGGAATGGTCGTAAAACTAGTTTATTATATTTCCGCATATTGGGGTGTCCAGCACAGGTGCTGAAGAATAAGACTACAAAGTTTGAGCCACGTTCTCAGGTGTGCCTATTTGTAGGCTATCCTAAGGAGACTAGGGGTGGATTCTTCTATAGTCATGATAATAACAAAGTATTTGTATTGACAAATGCTACATTTTTATAAGAGGACTACATGAGGGAGTTCAAGCCTCGAAGTAAGGTGTTACTCGAGGAGTTACTTACTGGTTCGACCAGCACATCACCGTTCACGACAATTGACAAATACATAACACCTTCAACATCTGAGATTCAGATGCAAGTTCATCAGAATGATCTATCACCTAGACGCAGTGGGAGGGTTGTACGATAACCTTATCGCTACCTTGGGGGTTGGAGAGGCACAAGTTGTCACATCCAGTGATGGTATAGATGATCCATTGACCTATCGTAGTGCAATGGATGATTCTGACAAAGAGGAATGGCTTAAAGCCATGAACCTAGAGATGTAGTCCATGTACTCCAACTCAGTCTGGGAACTTGTAGTCCAATCTGATGGGTTCAAATCTCATAGGTTGCAAGTGGATCTACAAGAGGAATAGGTGAGCAGATGGGAAAGTACGGACCTTCAAGACTAGGCTAGTGGCCAAGGGTTATACCCAGAAATGGGGAGTTGACTATGAGGAAATTTTCTCAACAATAACCATGCTCAAATCCATCCGCACTCTTCTATCCATTGCCGCATATTATGACTATGAAATTTGGCAAATGGACGTCAAGACTGCATTCTTGAATGGAAATCTTGATGAGAGTATCTATATTATACAACCAGATGGGTTCATATCCCAAGGTCAAGCAAAAGTTTTGCGAGTTGCAAAGGTCTGTTTATGAACTTAAGAAGGCATCTCGATCTTGGAATATAAGATTTGATACCACGATCAAGTCTTATGATTTTGAGCAGAATGTTAATGAGCATTGTGTATACAAGCGCGTCATTGACGAGAATGTGGTTTTTCTTATTTTATACGTCGATGATATGATGTAAAGATCTTATCAGACATGAAAACCTGACTAGCTAACCAATTCCAAATGAAAGATTTAGGATAGGCCAGTTCTGTTTTTGGGATTCAGATACTTCGGGATCGCAAGAAACAACTATTAGTTATGTCTCAAGCATCTTATATCGACAAGATCCTTATGCGACTTGGGATGCAGAATTCCAAGAAAGGCAATCTGCCTTATTAGCATGGAATTAATTTGTCAAATGAACAGTCTCCTAAGACACCTCAAGATGTTGAGGAAATGAGACATATCCCATATGCCTCATCAGTTGGCAGTCTTATATATGTTATGTTATGGACGGGATCGGACATCTGTTTTGCAGTGGGAGTAGTCAGTAGTTTTCAGTCGAACCCAGGATTGGATCACTGAGTGGCTATGAAACACATTCTCAAGTATCTTAAGAGAACAAGAGATTATATGCTTGTGTATTCCGGTGAGGCTATTATCCTAAGGGGATATACAGACTTTGATTTTCAGACAGATGTTGATTCTAGGAAATCAACATCTGGATCAGTGTTTACCCTAGGTGGTGGGGTTATAGTATGGCGGAGTATAAAGTAATCTTGTATTGCTGACTCCACCATGGAGGCTGAATATGTAGCAGCTTGTGAAGCAGCTAAGGAAGCAGTCTGGCTCCGTAAATTCTTGGGAGATCTGGAAGTTATTCCAGATATGGATACACCATTCACACTTTATTGCGATAATAGTGATGCAGTGGCAAACTCCAAGGAACCAAGAAGCCACAATAGGGGAAAGCATATAGAGAGGAAATTCATAGGAACATGGCAGATCCGTTTACAAAGACCTTGTCGGCTAAAGTGTTTGAAGGTCACCTAGATGGTCTAGGAATACGTGATATGCCTCATTTGCTCTAGTGCAAGTGGGAGATTATTGGGATGTATGCCCTAGACTACATGTAATGTAAACGGCTTTATGTGTTTTGAAATAAAATGATGCATTATTCATTATCAAAGTGTTTGTTTAATATTCGCATATTATAAATTATCTTAAATACCCTAGATTACTTATGTGCCTTCAGACTTAGTGTATGAGTGTCATACACAAGAGAATTTAAATCTGAAGTTAGTAATCTTAAATAGTCCATAGAGATCGTTCATGTGGAGACATGAGAATTGAGGCACCTTGTATGATGTGAGCATATAGGACTGGACCCAGATGGAAATGACATTCTTTTAATATCCGTTAAACAAATAAAGTCATTTCGATCTACTAGATGGTCATATATGGATTGATCTTAATCCTGAGTGTACTACGAACTCCTGCATTGCAAGCTATGTCCTTTGATTTACAAAGGTTAGGTTGGTGTAGCAATCTCGACCAATAGCTACGTACTTTGGGGGCATGGTCTGTTGTGTAGTTGAGAACGTTTTACATAGACATGGAGTTCACTCATTCTTGCGAGAAGTAGAGAAGTATCTTTCTTAAGGGTTGATTTGGTACTTGAACAATTTGAGCGCTCAAGTTTTTCTATTACAAATAGAAAAATTAAAATTCATAATGGTTATGAAGAAATCGTTCATTAGAGAATTAATGGTACTTAAGGTAAAAATAATTAGAGGGGTATAATGGACATTATGATCCGGCTCTAATTACGAGATACTCGTGAATGGTTAATCTATATGTAATGACTATATTGATGGACACCGACTTGGTTCGGCTTAATATATCATATGCGGCAATGCGAGTGTAACTTCGGGTTTTTAGTGGAATAACCCGGAGTTAATAATTCAGAATAATCAATTAATAGCTTAATTAATATTTCGAGATAATTGGAGCTCGGAACTGTAGGTCCATTTGGTCGCCGTGCTAGCTCGATTTACTATAGCGGATTTAGTATAATTGGATAGTCCAATTATACACGCACAAAGGTATAAATATTATTAATATGATTAATAATATTATTTTGTCACACTTGAAACATTATATTATAAGTTAATCTATGGTTTTATTAAATATATGATATTTAAATAAATGTTATCGTACAACTCTCCCACATCATCGAGGTGGTGGATTATTCTGATATACTTGCATCTGACGCTCAGATGTCAAAGGTGATATGCTACAATCAACTTTTATTGACAATGGTGTGCTAGTCAAACCAGCTAGTAACTCATCAAGTAACACTCTACTTTGAGGTTTGAACTCCCTCATATAGTATTCCTCAAGAAATATAGTATTTGTCGATACAAACACTTTATTATCTTCTGAACTATAGAAGAACCCACTCGTAGTCTTCTTATGATAGCCTACAAATAGGCACACCTGATAACGTGACTCCAACTTTATAGTCTTATTCTTCAGCACATGTGCTGGACACCCTCATATGCGGAAATGTCATAAACTAGCTTTACGATCACTCCACAACTCTAAGGGAGTCTTAGGAATATAGTTAGATGGAACTATTTTAAGGAGATATATTTTTGTTTGCAATACATATGTCCATAATGAACTAGGTAGTGAACTGTAATTAAACATAGATCTTATCATGTCTAGTAGGGTTCGATTTCTCCTCTCTGCAACACCATTCTGTTGTGGTGTTCCATGTGATATGAGATGGGATACTATCACATGCTCAACCAAGAATTTCTCGAAATCTCTATCAAGGTATTCTCCCCCATGATCCAATCATAGAGTTTTGGTCATCTTACCTAATTGGTTCTCAACCTCAGCACGATACTCTTTGAAATTTTTAAAGATATATGACTTGTGCTACATTAGGTAAACGTACCCATAGCTTGAATAATCATCAATAAATATGACGAAGTATTCATAACCACCTCAGACTCTTACATTCATTGGTCCAAAAATGTCTGAATGTATTATCTCAAGTGGTTGACTGGCTCTTATACCATTTTCCAGTAAAAGTCTATTAGTCATCTTTATTTCTAGACAAGATTCGCAGACTGGTAAAGTTCTAAGCTTTTACTGGTTTAAAGTTACGTTCTTTACCAACCTATCTATTCGTTCAAGGCTAATATGACCAAGACTAAGATGCCACAAATATGTATCATCATGAGAAATCTTTTACCATTTTGTTTTATATTTTTCAACCTTAAACATCTCAGTGTTTAGCAGTGAATTATGTGTTAACGGTCTTAACACATATAAGTTATTTTTTGAGTTTCATGTGCATAAAGTTAATCCATTTCTGGAAATAATAACTAAATTATTGTTAAATGAAATAGAAAAACCATCATCCAAAAGTTTAGAAACAGAAATCAAATTCCTGCGAAAATCATGAATAAATAACACATTGTTCAAATTTAAATAATTATTTTTAAAAAAATAAAATTGAAACTCTCATTGTTCTAGCTGAAAAAGAATCATCTGTTCTGACCCTCATGGTATAGTCACATCCGGCAAGATCCCTCCATGTGGATTTATCATCCTCCACTAGAAGAGACTTATAGGACACAGAACTTGACGACGATGTTCTAGGCTCGCGGCCTAGTTGGGAGTACGAAATAACATGGAGTCGCCACCCAGTGTGAACTGGGATAAAGATTTAAGGCCGCACTCACCCCTCGCAAGGGAAGACCTCAAACCGTTGGGTTCAGAATGGTCCCTTACTTATGTCACTTGTAATGATGTGATTTGTGCAATAGAATAACTGAATCTATTCAACATTCATGCTCAAGGGTAATCTACGTCTAGTATGCATTCATCAAAATAACTCCTAATCTAAGTTTGCATGCTTCGAAAATAAGTCTTTAAACGGCAAACACACAATATCACACAATGAGCACATTGAGCCATTAAACCAAAATAAACAAATAAATATTAACATTATCATAAACTAAACAAAATACCATGCATAAAATAACATAATCATGCTTGAAAATAAACAATAAACTAGACTACATCATGCTTTAAATAATAACTAAATAATCTACGAACTACATCATGCTCAAACACAAGTTTGGATGAGACGAAATATGTGTCTCTTAAGTGGTACGTGGTGTTGTATCCCGAGTACAAACCGCACTACCATCCATTGGATTCGGCTACAGAATTTATGTCCGGGTTTCCATCCTATATACCACAAAAGGGAACACATATTCCGCTCATCCAACAATCACATCATGCTTCAAACGACTCTCATGCGATAATATATTAAAATAAATAAAAAAAACGAAAAGATAATAAGTAAAAAGGGTGCCCTCAGGTCTAACCTCTTTTTTCGTCTCACGAAAGGGCGTTACACGGCCGTCAGAAAGGTTGTTGCTCCGCAAATTTTCTGGTTCACTAATCCAACATTTTTCCTCGCTGTTTTGATGTTCGGGCTGCTGTTTTTAGACCACTGTTTTGGTGGTAAGGATGCAGTTTTTCTGGACAGTTTTTGGCAGTTTTCTGGGCTGTTTCTGGGCTGTTTTCTGGGCAGTTTCGGGGCAGTTTTCTGGACAGTTTTCCGGGCAGTTTTGGGTGTGTTTTCTGGACAGTTTTAGGTGTGTAAAATGCGGCAGTTTTGGCGTATTGAGTTCGGCAGTTTTGTGGTTATTGAGTTCGGCAGTTTTGTGGTGGATTTGTTTCACGTGGAGGGCAGGCAGTGTTGAGGGATTGCGTGGCTATCGTGAAGGTGGTTTGTGATATGAAATTGTGGCTGGACTAAAGGGTAGTAACGTGGCTGAAGGCTGATGCGTGGCGTGTGTAAGGCAAGCTTCTTGTGGCGTGAATGAAGGTTCTTTGGTGAGGGATACGCTGAATGGGGCTAAGTGGCAAGAGATTTTGCTTGTGGACTGAGTGAGGACGTGCGTGAGTGAAGGCTTGTGGGATGTGCTTTTAACGTGAAGGTGAGCTGGCATTAACATGAAGAAGGCAGGCTGGTTTCAGGCGTTTGTGAAGGTAGTGTGTGCGTGGGAGTGGGCTTAGAATATTAGGGTTGATTTCGTGAGAATGAGCCAGGGTTTTGGGTGAGTGATGAATGGTTCTTTTTATAGGCAAAGGGACGGGGTTTACCTTGTTGGAGAATGAATAAAATTTGTGTATTAATTGGGAGATATTTTTAATTATTATGTGATAGGGAAAATCTTTAATTAGGGGAATTGATTTGATTTGTTCTTTTTAATTAAGGATATGATTTATTTAAATTGGTAGGTGATATAATTAAATTAGGAATGTGATTTTTTTTTAATTAGGAATGTTATTTATGTAATTTAATTTGAATCTTTTAATTTGGGAAAGGAATTTAATTTGTGACATGTGTTTTAATTTAATTTAATTGGATTTATTTAGTTTAGAAATGTGATTTAATTTAATTTAATTTAAGTTTAATTTAATTGGTTTTAATTTAATTTGTGATATGCATTTTAAATGTTTTTATTATTTTGGATTGGGCTTAGTGTGTTTAAAAACAGAGGTCCAACAAGCGAACCCGAAGCGAAACAAGCGAGTTAAATCTGACAAAATGCTAATTTCCAACTTTACCCTTCCAACGTCCGTTTCCCGCGGCTTTCACAACTAAAAAGGCAGTGTCTCCATACGAGACTCATCATTGGGCTAATATGCAAAAATGCAATGCCTACAGTCGCCCCCACTTTGATGGGACTTGTGCAGTGTGTGACAATGACAATCCTATCAAAGTACATGCAATACATTTTTACTTACCTGGCTCGCCAGATGTCACCTGGTCTGCCTGCTGTGCTGAGTTGATAGTGCTAAACCCCATACCTAGGGTGTCGCGGTAGTCCACAGTGCCAAACTTGGCGTGCTAAACCTCGTACCTAGGGTGTCGCGGTAGTCCACGGTAGTCCACATACTCCACGATAGTCCACGGTAGTCCATATAGTCCACGGTAGTCCACGGTAGTCCACATACTCCACGGTAGTCCATATACTCCAAGATAGTCCACGGTAGTCCACACAGTCCATATACTCCTCGGTAGTCCACGATAGTCCACATATTCCTCGGTAGTCCAAGGTAGTCCACATAGTCCACATACTCTTCGGTAGTCCACGGTAGTCCACAAAGTCCACATAGTCCACGGTAGTCCACATAGTCCACATACTCTACGGTAGTCCACATAATCCACATAGTCCACGGTAGTCCGCACAATCCTCATAGTCCACATAGTCCTCGGTAGTCAACATAATCCACATAGTCCACGGTAGTCCTCGGTAGTCCACATAGTCCACATGCCGTACCTGGCGTTCTAACCTCGTACCTAGGGTGTCGCTGTGGTCTAAATGTCATACATGGCGTGCTAACCCCGTACCTAGGGTTTCACAGTTTTCTGAATGCTAACCCCGTACATAGGGTGTCACAGTTGTGTCTCCGTACCTAGAGTGATGCAATTGTCTGAATGTTAACCCCGTACCTAGGGTGTCGCAATTGTCTGAATGTCGTACCTGGCTGATCTGATATCTCCATACCCGGAGTGTCGTACCTGGCAAAACCGATACTGATACTCATATGGGCCTTGACCCTGGGACTCATTCCCGAAACTGCTGACAAAGTGGGCCTCGACCCTAGGATCCATTCCCGAAGCTGCTGGTAAGGTGGGCCTCGGCCCTGGGATTCGTTCATTGGATTCATTCCAAATTTTGACGACGTGGGCCTCGACCCTGGGATTCATTCCAAATTCTGACGACGTGGGCCTCGGCCCTGGGATTCATTCCAAATTCTGACAAGTGGGCCTCGGCCCTGGGATTCATTCCAAATTCTGACGACGTGGGCCTCGGCCCTGGGATTCATTCCCTGGATTCATTCCAAATTCTGACAACGTGGGCCTCGACCCTGGGATTCATTCCCTAGATTCATTCCAAATTCTGACGACGTGGGCCTCGACCCTGGGATTCATTCCCTGGATTCATTCCAAATTCTGACGACGTGGGCCTCGGCCCTGTGATTCATTCCCTGGATTCATTCCAAATTCTAACAATGTGGGCCTCGGCCCTAGGATTCATTCCTGATGTTGCTGATAATGTGGGCCTCGACCCTGAGTTGATACTGATGTGGGCCTCGCCCCAAAACTGATATTGATATGGGCCTCGCCCCCATACTGACACTGATGTGGGCCTCGCCCCCATACTGATACTGATATGGGCACTGATGTGGGCCTTGCCCCCAGACTAAAACTGATTCATTTCCGAAACTGATGACATTGTACTGTTGTTGTTTCTGATTGGCTGGCCTTTTGCCGCTTTCTCTTTTTCCTTTTTGAAACCTGTGAATAAAAACAAGACAAAGATTGCATGTATATGACGTGTATGCATGTATGCATGAATGTGTTTCCTATTCTGATGGGTTAGGTCTTCCTTGTGCTCCTCGGTGATTGCTCAGTCTTCTCTCTGGTCTCATGACTCAATATCTTGTTATGTCCCTGATTCACGACGTGGTAGATTGGTCGCCCCCAATCTTGGTTTCGCTTTCTGCTTTTCATTATTTGCACTTGGTCAAGATGAACCACATGGTGGGGCCTTATATCATCATATTATATTACATGCTACGAAATAGTCACAATAGTTATACATATCATTGTCCTCAAAGAATGCTCAGTAATGAAACCAGAGAACTTTCAAAACACCCAATGCAACTCAAATCCAAGTCGTTGAATAAATGATCTAAGCCAGACTCAAAGTGTGTGTGTACAAAGGTTCTTTCACAGCTTAATCCTAAGTAAGCTAACTCGATGATTTCGTTTCAAAAATCGGGATCGATGGGTCAAACCAACCTAGATGTCTCGATTATGCCTGCAGTTGCTTTTCTGTGCTCAAAGTGGTATGGTTTTCTTTTTTTTTTCGTCTCTCTTTTTTTTTTTCTTTTCATTTTGAACTTCTTTTTTTTCTTTCCTTTTATTTTTCTCTTTTTTTCTTTCTTTTTCTTCAACACTCCTACCCTTTAAGGTAGCATTTATCCTCATGGTGGTCTTAATACTCGCCCATGGGCAGCTTCACGCTTATCGGTTATATGCGGTTCAATTATTTTCTTTAAAGACTTTTCTTTTATTTTCAACCAGACCACACATCATAACATAAGCAAATCAAGATAGACATCTGAGAAAACGGTCATTCACCGACCTAAAATTTCTTCGACTAGTCACTTTGCAGACTACTCAGGTTTTCACTGCTAAGAACCTATAGTGAAGTGCTTACGAGTCTAACATAGATCAATTACTCAAATTATCAGATAAAAGCACGTCAAGGGTTTATCGTTTCTAAGGTTTCACCCTAAGGCAATCAGTTTCATCATCGGACTTATGTCTAACTATCAAGGACTAAAAACAAACAAATTTTTTTCCACGATATCCATGTTTGTTAAACTCTTCTTTGACAAGTCTTCTTTTTCCTAACCCAACGGATATCTATGATGGCTTTTAAGACATGGGGGTTAACATGATGCATGTAATATATAGCTCATAATAATTTTACACTAGTTGGCCCATCATCATTTAGAAACTTTTGGCCCGATTGCCATAAATCACAGACTCGTCCCAGTTTAAATGGCCCAACAAGCCCATACCTCATGACAACAAGTCCGACTGAATCCAAATGACGATGGTCCAAAACATAAAGGAATAGTCTCTACCGATCCTACAACTATAGTTCATACACGGGTTTACAGGGGTATAGACAAAAGCTCTCGTCAACGAAGGATTGCCCACAACTAGGTCTCCACACTCAAAGGTCCGAGCGACCAAGTGAGCGCACCTTTTTTTTATACGCTAAGGTACGTGCCAACGAGCTATGGTGTGTAACTGACTGTCAAATGGATTTCCCGTTGTAGATTCCCCAGAGGGAGGGTGGAGCGAGGCTCTCTTAAGTACACTAGCTTCTTAGGCTCTTATCGCTTGGTGTCGGGAATAAACAACGAGTCCTCCAGATTAGTCCATCACAACGAGCTATGGATAATGATTATCTAGGTGCTTTCACAGCTTTTCCCTGAAGGGTAGTGAATGAAGAAAGACACCAAATCATCACCTAGCTTTAACAGTGCCTTTGGTAAAAACCCCTCAACCCACTATAGAAACAGTCAACTAAAGCACAAATCATACACATCACAAG